>JAGKTI010006288.1:0-12152 GCA_018397915.1 Birgus latro | reverse complement strand
TGTGTGTGTGTGTGTGTGGTGATTTGAAGGATGCGTCAGGTGGTAATGATGGTGTAGTGGCAGTGTCTGATGGGCTGTAAAAGCATGGCAGTAATGATGATGGTGGAAGTAGGAAGGAAGGAAGTGTGAAGTGTGAGGTAGAAGTATACCTGTAGGAAGGAAGTGTGGTGCTCCCTCTTCCCCCACTACCACCACCCACACACCTCCGCCACGTCACATAGTAGGAAGTTTTTGTTAGCCGTCACAAGGTCCAAACTCTCTTTTTTCTTAGAACCTGAAATACGTCAATCTTTGCGTCACGTCTTTTGGGTTGGGTGTCTCCGAGATGTCGCTATAATTAGGTAGATTAATTGGATAAATCTGATGTGTTCGTGAAACTGGATATTTTTAACACTGGAATATGAGGCTAGTCACGAAGTGCCATGAACAGGGTGTAGAGCCGTAGGACTGTCTTTTTCTACCACTGAGCTACATGAAATAAGCTGCAAAAGGACGAAAATCTGGTCCAAGTTCGAGAAAAAACAATATGATAACTGAAAATGATCTCAAGGTGGTGTTAACATTAATCTCTTGTTACAACTCAGTATTCGAGATGAAAAGATGGCAGTTTTAGGCCAAGTTAGGGGAAAATCAGTAGGATAGAGACCATGTTGTCAACTGCTGCTTTTAACTCCTTCAGATCGATATTGTTCTTTCGATTTTATTCTTGAAATCTCCAGATGATTTTAATGATAATAATAATAATAATAATAAAATAGCCTACCGAGAGTTCGAAATAACCAAAACTACGTCATCGGAGTGAAGATATTTTTAAAAGGGGGATGTAGCCCTTGCCAAGTATATATTTTCTACGAGTATATTTTATCAAGCAGCGTTATATCATTCGCCAGTTCATTTGTTTCATAAGACTCTTGACTATAACTCTCTTTTTCACACATACGCTTACCTTATCAACTCATCTTGGTCGTCCACGCCTCCTCCTACGCTCAAAATTACTCGTATATACTCTTTTCACCACTCTTTTTATATCCATTCAATTTAAGTGCTATATATGCTATCTGTTTACATTCTCTTCCACCCTCTGATCAATCGAGTTTCTTTCATATCGTTCAGGAATCTATATTTTTCTTATTCTGTCCAGCATAAACAACCTACATATAACGCTCAACAGTCCCATTCCTCCTGTCTCACTCTTGATTTTGTTATCCTCATCCCATACCAGATCTTCACACCCGTACGTTAATGTGGCCACCGACACACCTTTATACATTCTACCTGCAACCTCAGTACTCAGATCTCTGCTGAACATCAGGACCTTCACAGCACCAGCAGCATTACAGTCCACTTCCTTTATATATACAAGTATTTGCCCCCTATGCCTGGCACTGCACCGAGGTGCTTGAACACTTTCACCAGTTTCGGTGTCTATATTCAGCAGCAAAATTCAATCACCTTCTATCTAGGCAGTTACGGTTTTATCTACATTTGCTTTCAAGACTTCGTCGTTCAGACATTGAAGCACATAATGCTGCATAACTGTATTGCCCATAGACAGTACATAATGCTAGGCGCTAGAAAGAGACATCATGTGATGCCACCGATGGAGAAAGGTGGACTACGGGGGAAGGGCAGCTCCAGCCGTCAGCCCACTGTGTTCACGTTTTCAGATAAACCAGGGGCTACAGCATCAATATAGTAGAGTGTGCATGGTGTGTGCACCTGAGTTCCCTCTGGCGGTCACCCGGCACGTTTTGGCTCTTGGCTGGACGGCTAACGAATATGTGACATGGTTAAGAATATCATAAACTAAGAGGTTAAAAAATGTACATTCAGGAAGTTACAGTGATATTTGTACATAAACATTAATTCCGTAGGCTAACCGGAAAGATTTTATTTTTTTTTATCAAACACAAGCTGTGGGGAAGTCAGGAAAGGAGCCTGGGACTGAAGGTGGGAAAGAATAGGAAAATAGGCAGAATGATGAGAGAGTGAAGAAGGACCTTTTAGCAACAGGCAGGATTGGTCGATCACGGCACCTCAGTTTGGGAAGAGGCTAATAGTCAAGGAGTTAATCAGGACTACACTCGCATATAATCCTTATCAGTTCTAAAAGTTATGTGACACGCCAATCTCACGTCGCGCCCACCACTCACGTCTCGTCCACCACTGACCATCTTTCCATCTTAAGTACTGAGCTGTAGCAAGAGATAACAATAGAAAATGGCGATAGTCACGAAAAAGAAGAAGAATGCAGTGCTAAATAAAATGACGATGGTAGCAATAATATGACAGGTAAGGCGGAGTTTCTCAGAGCTGGCAGGAAAGACTATCTCAACACACACACACACACACACACACACACACACACACACACACACACACACACAAAGACATCAGACCTTCACAACTTCTCAGCAATTTATTTAGTTTCATGGTTTTCTCACGTTCTTGGCCTCGTCAGTATGGTTATAGACATTTTCTTCCCATCGCCACATTTGATTAATTATGAAGAAGCGTCTCAACAGCGAAAGGAATAATCTCGTTTGTTCTCTTTAGTAGTGTAACATCGATTTTCGTTTTTCATTTATTTATTTATTTATTGGTTTTGCCTGGCGATTTTCCTCACCGTAAGGGAAGCATCGTTATCGGGAGGGATTTGAAATAACTTGCCTTTAACTCTGCAGTGCTTTGAGGTCCTTTGTGTGTGTGTGTGTGTGTGTGTGTGTGTGTGTGTTTAGCTTTGTTGTACACCATTTTCTTTCTTTTTTTCTTTCATTTTCTTTCTTTCTTTCCACTGTTTTCATTTTGTTACCCCAAGGCGTTTTTGCTCAGGGGCGGGGTAAATATTTTCACGCTGGCCCCTTTCAAAGTTGCTGCTTTTCCCCTGCATTGTATTTCCTGGTGACTAATGATTTCCTGGGCTTTTTTCTTAGTTTTTTTCCTTGCTTTGAACGTTTCCTGATTTCTGATAGCTAACGTATAGCCTATGTGTTTAGCCTTTTTTTTTTTCTTGATAGTGTCATGCGGTCAGATGGAAATTAGAGTAGACAAATAGATAGATAGATAGATGGATAGTTAGGTAGGCAGGTAGGTAGGTAGGTTGATAGATAAGTGGCTAGGTAGGTAGATAGGTGGGTGGGTAAGCAGGATAGGTGGGTAGATAGATAAGTAGGTGGGTAGGTAGTTAGATAGATGGACCGATTGATAGATAGATATGGAGGGGTACAATAAAAAATATCAGTAAAATTTACAAGTATTAGTATGCTGAGGGGTGTGAGGTCCTCTGCAGGTGACTCACTCAGCGACTCTTGCCACAAAAGGATTACAGAACCATCCTTGCTTTGTAACACTGGGTAAGATGGATAGATAGATAGATAAATGGATAGGTAAGATAGATAGATATGGAAGGGTATAATATAGCAATAACATCGACTTATAACATTGGGTAAGAAGTAATCATTGTGACTATTTTTTTTACGGTTTGTGCGTGTCTAGCAGCCGTATTCTCGTCGGGTAAAGAAATTCCCTAACACCTTCTCCTAAGCCATTTATTTTGTGTCTAGCAGCGCGTATTGTCCTCGGGTAAGGAAGCCCCCTAACTCCTTTTCCTAAGCGATATATTTCCCTAATTTCCCCATACTTTCCTCTTTTGTGTTATATAAATCACTCAGGTGTCACCATTTTCCCTATTAAGAACACATAAATCTGTATTAGCCAGCCGTATCAAGAAACAAATCGCAAAGGAAGCGATGCAAGGGAGTTTCCTTAACCGATGAGAATACGGACCTAGATACTGGGGAAGTGACGTAACAAGTGCTGCTCCGTGTCCCTTGTAAGTCACTCTGCTGTGTTATCATTAAAACTTCCCACATCCCGTTGGGATGATTTCTTGCTTTTGTCAATGCTATTATTATTGTTATTATTATTATTTATTTCAAAACTGCGACATTTCAAAGGCCATTTGGCCTGGAGCCTTCAGACTTGGTTAACTTAGGCGGACGGCTGTCTGTTTCTTTTGGCCACATGTGGTGGCAATCCGTCAACCGGATCTCCGGATATTATCCAGAACACAGAAAATTGAGTCAGCCAAGCCATCTCAAGAACCACTTAAGCTAGGAAGCTGAAATTTTACTACAAAATAGCCTTAAGGCGGAAGCAGGCCGGAAGAGACCATGTCTCCAGTCGGTTGATTATTCTCTTAGATCGCCTGGGGTAAAACACTGGGACTATTCCGGAGATCTCTTAATTTTCCACGAAGAGTTAAAGCAGAGCCACCAAACCTGGTGTACTTATAGCCTGTGATGATCCAATGTGACACGCACAAGGTCAGTAATCTTGACATCAAGGTCATTATAGCTCGGCTTCTTGTAGGCAATGACTGTGGGAAGTTTTCCTTTATCAAAATTGTCCTTGGACAAGTTTATGGTGTCCTAGTTATTATTATTATCATTATTTTCTATATTTACTGTGTTCTATATTATTATTATTATTATTATTATTATTATCATCATCATCGTCATCACTACTACTACTACTACTACTACTACTATTACAACTACTTTTTTTTTTTTATCTATCTGTCTATAGCCAGACGCTATAAAGGTGGTCGTTTGTCTTTGAGTTAGTTTTACGGGGAGGGGTACTAACCCTCCTCCAAACAACTTGTTGACACGTAGGAACACGTATGGATTGGTTATATGGTTACTACCCAGCGTTGTACATGGTTTCCTGGCTTACAGGAAGCGATTAAGCTTCTTACTCAATATAAAGCCACCTGAAAAGAAAAGAAGAGCAATAAACAGTGACAGAAACCATGGGAGAAATAGGAAAAGAGGAGGACAGACATTGAAAAAGAATGATGACGGTGACGGAAGAAGTAGGCAGCACTACATCAAATGAGTGGATGATGGTCGCCACCACCTACCATTGTTGTTTTGCTGACACACACACGCTTCCTCGTCATCCTTACTCTAGGTTCATTTTTTCGTTGGTTCAGGAAGTTTCCAAGCACCTCTTCCTTAGTGATTTATTTTTGGATAGGGCTGGTTAATAACACTCTGTATGTTTTTTTTATGCTGAGTATGGTGGTACTAGAATGATTTAAAGTAACGGAGAAGAGGACAGTAAGATGCAATAAGCAAAATAAATCGCTTAGGAAGATGTGTTAGGGAGCTTGCATAACCGACAGGAATACGGTGACGATGCTCCTTTCATCTCAACTTAGCCCAGATTTTCGTTTTTGTTTGTTTGTTTTTTCTTAGTTACGTAGTTCAGTGATACCAACTCTGACATATGGAAGTGAAGCTTGGACCCTGTTGGAAGGACAGAAGTCAAGAGTGAGAGCAGTGGAAACGAGTTATTTGAGAGGAGCATGTGGAGTCACATGGAGAGACAGACTAACAAATGAGGAAGTGAAGGAGCGTTGTGGTGTGCTTGAGGACGTGATGGGAAGCGTTAGGAGAAACACGTTAAGGTGGTTTGGGCATGTGGAGAGGATGGAGAGTGAAAGATTGACGAGGAGAGTGTATGTGAGTGAGGTGGAGGGGGCGAGAGGGAGGGGGAGGCCGAGGATGAGATGGAGGGATGGAGTGGAGAGGTATATGAGAGAGGGGGGTGTGAGTTGGGAGCGTGGTAGTGAAATGGCAGGGGACAGAGTGACATGGAGGCGATTTGTTTGTGGCCACCCCGTTCGGGATTGAGGCGTCTGGCAATAGATAGATAGATAGACGGCTCAACATCCTTTTCACAGCACTTCTTCGTGACTGGAATCGTCCTCTTTGGCGTTAATCTCATGTTAGAACTGAGCATTTAAGATGAAGGGATTGCAATTTGAGGCAAAGTTAAAGTAAAAAAATAAAAATAAATAAAGTGACAATACAGTGGCAGTTAGTTCACCTTAACTTTTTCTTTTTTTTTTTTTTTTTACGGATGAACAGAGGAAGAAAAAACAAATATAAAAATCCATATAGCAGATTGTAGGTGTCCTCCATTCATTTAAAAAAAAAATCTGTTAACATTTGGACTTGAAACCTACAGAAAAGGTCCTTTTTTTTGTATTGTAATCACTGTCATCGTGTAGGTATTTTCATCTATATTAGCCTCCAAATGTGATATATATAAATATAGAAATACACCTAAAATTTTTGTAAAATTTGTAATTATAATATTTAAATAGTAAGTTTTGGTTAATGAGAGCGATAGGGTCGATAGGGCTGGGGATCGGGGTGGGTCTGGTGATGGGAGCGACCTGCTTCCTGACCACATTGGCGGGACTGTGGGGGAGCCTGGCCTTCCTCCACTACCACATGGCCGCCCCACCCTTGTCTAGCATCTTTACGCCCTTCACCCAGGGGAGCAGCTGGGAGGCCGAGGACCCACTTGGCATTGAGAGGCGTCGGCTGGACAGTCACGAGAAACGCCTGCTGGCCTTCCTCGTGCCCCATAAACTCCTAGGGGTGCGCTGGGAAGACGTGGGTGGGTGTCAGGACGTTTTGGATGGGGTGCGACGCCAAATCGTCTACCCTCTGTCCTACGCCGCACGCCACCCCTTCAGCCTGGGTCCCCTACTGGCGCCCCCCAAGGGAGTGCTGTTCTACGGGCCCCCAGGGTGTGGCAAGACCATGCTAGCCAAGGCCATCGCCACGGAGGTCCAGGCGAATTTCTTGAACCTGGACATCTCGCTGGTTCGAAACATGTGGCAGGGAGAGACGGAGAAACTGGCCAGGGCGGTGTTCACTCTGGCACACAAACTGGAGCCGTGCATCATCTTCCTGGACGAGGTGGACTCCTTCCTCTCCATACGCGACGAGCACGACCACGCCACCCACGCCGCCCTCAAGTCCATCTTCCTGCAGCAGTGGGACGGCCTCATGACGGACGTGGAGGCGCGGGTGTTAGTTCTGGCCGCCACCAACAGAATGGACGCCGTCGACCCCGCCGTGCTTCGCCGCCTGCCCGTCAAGTTCAAGATTCCCAAACCCAGTGCGGCTGATCGGCGACAGATCCTGCTCATCCACCTGCGGGACACACAGCTGGCCCAAGATGTGGATGTGGAGGAGCTGGCCGAACTAACCGAGGGCATGAGCGGATCTGACCTACAGGAGGTGTGTCGCTGCGCCAGTGTCCGCCGATTGGTGGACTACATGGCCGAGAGCAGCGCAGGTCCCGAGCAGCGCCCCAATAAGGAACTGCGCCCCCTCACTATGGACGACCTCAAGGAGGCCCTCGACACCATCCAAAAAACGGACCGTTACTCATCCCTTGTACGGGGCATCTATAACTGAGCCTCTCACCCTCACCCTCACATTCATACTCACCCTCATCCATCCTTGTACTCACCCACGCATCACCTCACACGCTATTAATATTTTTTGTTTTTGGTCTTAAAAAGTTTGTGATCATCCGCACTAGTCTCACTACGCAATTCTTTCTCTCTTTCTTTCTTTTCAATATCCCTAAACTAGGTCCGGAAACAAAAGACTTGTTGCGTAGTTGTAAATTTTTTCACTTACCATGTTAGTTTAGTGTTTTATTTACATCCCTTATACGTATCGGTCAAGGAGGCTCCGTAGCAACTTTTCCTTAACATTTTATTTCTGTATGGCTATTTAAGCAATCTCTGTTGATAACAAAACGATACTTATAGCACAAAGCATACTATTATAGGGTAGTTTACAAAATACCTCAGTGGTTTACGAAGAGCTGCGAGAAAGCCTATTAATTTGGTGAGAACAGGGACATGTGTATTTTTCCTCATGCATGAAAGATGTGGATGGCAGTGTGTAGTTTCTTGGCAGTTATTCTCGCAGTTATTCGTACCTGTGTCGCCCCATTGGTTAGTAGGACGGTGGGATAAGGATTATTGGAGCAGTAAGTCTACTTTAGCACATCAGGTGCCCCTCCAAGTGCCTGAACAATGGCTCTGTATGTGCCCCTCCAAGTGCCTAAACATTGGCTCCATATGTACCCCTCCAAGTGCCTGAACAAGCGGGGTTCTTTTTACCCTAACTGGAGTCCTGGGTGGCAAGCTCTGACCACTCTTGACTCCTTTACCCTTTCCCAACTGAAGCGTCAATCGTGGCACTGCCTGGGGATCCCACGTGCTGAAACAAGGGGTCTCTGTGCGTGGAAGCTGACTGCTGCCTGAACATGGTGTGGCTTGCTGTAGTGTAGGCTGCTTGCTGGTGTGTGTGTATGTGTGTGTGTGTGTGTGTGTGTGTTGTGGCTTGCTGTAGTGTAGGGTGCTTGCTGGTGTGTGTGTGTGAGTGTCTGTGTGTGTGTCTCTCTCTCTCCACCAAACACACATTCCCTGTTTCGCACCCTTATCAGGTTTTCTCGAGATCCTTTGTATCCACCGTCTCTCACCCTTTCCTTTCCACCTCTTCCCCGTGTTCCCTCATTTCCATACATTCTCTTATTCTTCTCCATACATCATCATCATCACCGTCATCATCATTATCACCATCATCGTCATCACCATCATCGTCATCACCATCATCATCATCACCATCATCACCACCATCATCAGCATCAGGTATTAAAAAAAAAAAAAAACACTGGGATGAAATTGTTAAAGCAGACTCACTCTCTCTCTCTTTCTGCATTCCCCAACACATCCTGCCATGCGATTCATTCTTACAGTTTCTTCATTTCAAACCAAATATCTCTCTTTTTTCCTTCTCTGTTTTTCTGCTGGTATTTCCCTGCAATCTCCAAAATCACCATTCTATTTTTTCCTACATCTTTTTAACGTTCTTTCTCCCCTACGCACATAACTCACAGGAATAAATTGAACGTTAGAGGAATGGATGACTAGAGTTGTTCCGAGCATAAAGGGGTGTACAGTCACTTCAACTTGGCTGTGATGTGTTTAGCAGACTGTCCTGAATCCTCCTCAATAAAGAGATAAATGAACAGATAAACAAGTAAAATAAATAAGTGGCGCCGTTTTATATAAGGGATGAAGGGAATCGCTTTTTACAAGATTACAAAAATAAAGAAATAAAGCAAATAAATGAATAATACAAATAAATAAACCAATTAACAATAAATAAAAATAAGTAAATAAATAATAATGAATAAGTAAATAATGAGTAATAAAGAAATGAAAAATAAATGAATAAATATACTGTTTTTTTTCGGTGAATTATGAAACTAAAAGCCCGTCTTCTCGTCAGTTAAAAAAGCTCCCTAACACCCCCTCCTAAGTGATTTATGTTTGGACAAGATTGGTTGACATCCTTTCTTACGTTATTTATGAAGAGTATGGCGATATTAGAAGAATTTGTATTACAGGACAATAAGGTGTAATATTCGACGCTTCCTAACACATCTTCCTTAGCGATTTATTTTTGGATATGACTGGTTCACATCCCTTTTGTACGTTATTTATGCAGAGTATGGCGATAGTAGAAGAATTTGTATAGCACAGACAGTAAGGTGTAGTAAACAAAATGAATCGCTCAGGAAAATGTGTTAGGGAACTTCCTCAACCGACGAGAATACGGGCCGAGGAGTGATAACCGGAAGTATCAGTAGGCTGAGCTGTGAAAAAAAAAAAAAAAAAAAAAAAAAAGCGACCCAGGAGTTTCCCCGTTTGTGCTGCTTTGCTCCCCCGACGTCCCTTCCCACACCCAGGCCGGACACACACACACACACACACACACACACACACACACACACACACACACACACACACACACACACACGGTTGTAGTTAATTTGCCCTTACACACACACACACACACACACACACACACACACAGTTGTAGTCAATCTGCCTTCATTTTCTTTCCCAGGAAGGTAAAGGTTAGGTTAAGTTGATCATTTGGGGTAAGGTTAGGATAGGTTAGTGTGTTAGGGCTTGGCTGGGTCAGGATTAGGTAATAGTTGGTCGTCCTGTGAAAAAAAAAAAATCTTGACGGGAATGGCAGATGTAAATATGACTCTGGAGCTTTCGTAACGCCTCTGCCTTTGCGATTTATTCTGCAAATTATACCTTAGTATCCTTTTATATATTATTTATTAGAACGATATTAATAACAAACATATATAGATAGATAGATAGATAGGCAGATAGAAAGGAAGTAAATAGCTAGAAAACTGGTAATAATAAGGCCCGTATTCTAGTGGGGTAAAGAGGGTCCCTAGCACCTGTTGCTTAGCGATTCATTTTCCAAACTTCCCATTAATTTCCTCTTGTTTTATCCTTATGTCTTTTTAATGTGGACGTTGATTAACATGAATAACACACAAGAATATAGTAACGGAGCAGAATCAGAAATAAACCGGTAAGGAGAAGGTGTTACTAAGCTCCCTACCCACACTGGAATACCGCCTTCAACCTCCTGTCCCACTTAAAACATTTCCCGCCAAAAGATGACATTGACCCAGAACGCCCTTTGACCCCTCCTCTCACCTCCCGTTTAGCTGTCGATCTTTAGGAAGCAAAATAAATAAATAAAGTAAACTGTACAGTTAGTTGAAAAAATCCATGTGGCAAAGTATAAAACTGATTTCAAAACTTGTGGACTGGATTTTGAAAGGAAGCACTTCAGTTTTGACCACATATAAAAAGAAAAAGCAGGGAGGCAGCCCTGCGTCAGAATTATGCAATAAGTCATAGGCGATACACTGCTACTTTGTGGAATATAAGTAAAAAATCAAACAACTCTTGGCCATGATGAAATAGTTGATTGCGGGTGAGCGAGCGAGTGAGCGAGTGACTGAGTGAGTGTAAGAATGGGTGAATGACTGAGTGGGTGTAAGAGTGGGTGAGTGAGTGGATAAGTGTGTGAACGTAAGAGTGGGTAAGAAGGCAAGCGTAAGAATGACTGAGTGAGTGAGTCAGGGAGAAAGCGAGGGAGTGAGAGTGGGCAAACGTATCAGCGGGGACGTCGAATGTGGCTTCCTCAAGACTGTCTGCACTGGCCACTCATATCATCACTATTTTGGTATGGTACGGGATACATGAGAACGGACCCCCCTTCCTCCTTCCTGTCCTGCCGTACGTTTCAACCCGTGTCCGTGCTGCAGTCGCCGAGGAGGAGGTAGAAAATTGATAACTAGGGAAAGGGTAATGACATAAGGCTAACTTCTTCTACATGGCTCGCTTCCCCTCAATCCAAGACTTTCCAGCCTTAACCCGCAGGAATCACACTAACTCACAGGAATCAAATAAACCCACAAGAATAAAATTAACTCACGGGAATCAAATTAACCCCCAGGAATCAAATTAACCCCCAGGAATCAAATTAACCCACGGGAATCAAATTAACCCGCAGGAATCAAATTAACCCCCTGGACGTATTTTTAAAAGTTAATCCTCGCTACTTTCGAGCGATTTTACTGAGCTTGGGAGATACTTTTGGAGTTGGAGGGGTTAGATATAGCCACCCCTGGAAATCGAGAGGCCCTTCCTAAAATGAATAAAAATCGTCTGAAAATAGCAAGAGAAAGCTAGAAAATACGTCACTGGATTGAAAGGACTAACATGTAACGGGATGCAAGGTTGTGCTGGACGAGGGGGAGGAGGGATGGCGAGTGGACGTGGCAAAAGCTGCTCTACAAGAAACGTAAAGAATTAGCCAAAGAAGTGAAGGGGAAGTTCTGGTTGGCTTATGCGAAGGTTTTCCTGCCTTGTGACGTCACGGCATGGGAGAAGTGGGGAAGGGGAAGTGGAAGGGGAGGGAGAAAGGTAGGGAAGGGGAGGGGAGGTGAAGGGAGGAGGAGGTAGGGGTGTATGCGAGAGGGTAGCGGGTGTGGTTGCAATGGGGTGGGGGCCGAGGCAAGGGTGTGTGCGACGAGGTAGGGGAGAGGGGGGAAGCGGTGTGTGTGCAGGGGAAGAGGGTGTGGTTGCGAGGGGGATAGGGATGTGTGCAGGGTGTAGGGGAGGGGAGGGGAGGGGGAGGGAAGTGTTAACAAGCCAAACACCGTACTAAATATACAGATAACATACACCAAAGACTTCAGACCCATCCAGTCCTCTTGTCTCACTTCCTCCTGTCTCCAAAAAGAGAAAAAAAATAGGAAGATAGTATAAGGCAGCGATGTAAGAGAGAGAAGAGGGAGGGAGAGAAAAAGGAGAAGGGGAAGGGATAGGAAAGAGGAGGTTTAGGAGGGGAAACAGTGTAGCTGGGTGTATGAGAGATAAA
>JAGKTI010006287.1:14996-28660 GCA_018397915.1 Birgus latro | reverse complement strand
GCAGTAGATTCTTCGAAGTTCGGCAGTTTGTTTTGTTTTGGAGATGGAGTTGGTGAAGGTGGGTTAGACGTAAATTCTAAACAGTACCCAGTATTTATTTCACTCTATATTAAGAACTAAACTTAAATGTAATCACTAATAGACTGCAATGTAACACTTTCAGTAATAATAGTACTGAACTTTAATCATGATCACTACACTGTCACACGCGCACATATTTTTTTTTTTTAGCTTCATTCCTTTACGACTAGAGGTGCCAATATCACTTCTTTTAAGCTATGAACCTTCCATGGCAAGGCAGAAGGCAAAAGGAGAGCACTGTTCAGCACTAAATGACAGTAAGAATGGCGCAACTACCGTCTCCAAAAGCAAGCAGCAGACTGGCGCCACGAGTCCGCTTGGCGCCATTTCTCCCCCTACTTTTGCATTTCGGCCTACTTTCATACGTGGTCTCGGCCTGAGTTCGGCTAACTGAAGATTCCGGCTTCTAAAAGTTCGGCTTATCGAGGGTTTACTGTATACATACATATATATATATATATAAATATATGTTGTGAGAGAGAGAGAGAGAGAGAGAGAGAGAGAGAGAGAGAGAATATCCAAAAATGGCTGAATATTTCACTGCAAAATTACAAGGTAATTATGAGAGATATCTGAAATCATGAGGTAATAACATATGCAGTAACTTTTGAAATTATAACTGGTATTCAAATCATATGATGCTATATATGCAGAATCTAAATGACAGTGAAGTTATGTAATGGTTACTTCAGGGATGGTGCGTACCAGTGTGAAATCTAAATAATCATGGAGGTTTGTAAAGGTTGCTACTTGAGGAACGTTGTGTGTCAATAAGTGATCAACATTTCAAGAAGCTATCTTACCATTTTATAGCAAATGAAGCTATCTTACCATTTTATAGTTTTACCTCTGCTGTACATCTAATAACTAGTTTATTCAGTACTCAACTATGGTACTTATAACACATACTAAACTTTGCTTATATAGTCCCTATACCAGTAACTTTGACATATGCATCATCCCCATCATTTTCCAACCCACTGGCTTTGCATGTATCTGGTGCCAGTCCACTCTACGATCATTTAAATTCTGGACTTACGACCCGCACACGTAACTTGGACTCTGGTATCTACAAACCTTTGTGTTCCTGACATTGATGTAACTTCATTTTATTATATATAATAAATTAGTTTTTTTTTTCCCAGCTATACCACCAAATAATGCTGACAAAAGAGTTTCAGGGACTATACAAGCATACTACAAACTAATAGCAAAAAAAAAGAAAAAAAAAAAATCCTCCAGTTCTCTCTTAGCACAAACATTCACCTATACCCAATTTCATTCCCATACTATCAATGCCATCAGTCATTCTAATAATTGCCTCATTTTTCTCAGTTTTCTTCACAGCTCCCATCAACCTATTTAATAATTACCCCATTTTCAAACTCACTCTTCTCCACTTTCCTACCCTACCATCAAGTTTTTTACATACTGTATAAACCTTCCCTCTTCTTTCTATTCATCCTACCTAACTTACCTGAGAGATGTCCTGGCTGTAGAAGTAGTTGGCAAGACCACTCTCAGTGGTGTTGGCAATAGCTACAGCCTCATCCTCAGTCCTAAATCTGTCAACAGGGTTTTGTATGAGTTGGGTCAAACAAGGTAAAAAAAAAAAAAAAAAAAAAAAAAAAGTATGCATGGATGAAAGCAATATTCACTTAATTACAATGTGTACAATTGGAGATAAAGGTTCAATTAAGGTGACGACTAAGGACCAAACAAAGGACATGGTACGGATTGTGACATGCAATGTAAGGGGTTGTCCAGGTGCTTGAGGGTGCAAAAGTGGATGTATGTGGATTACCTGAAACTAAATGGCGAGGTGAGAGAGTGAGAGATTGGGAGTATGCGCAGGAGTGGGTAAGAATGAGAGGGCAAAAGAAGGAGTGTGTATTGTTGTGAACAAGAGGCAGAGGGAGAATATAACAGAGGTATGGGTCAGTTGCCTCAAGAATTGTGTGGGTAATACAGAAAGTTGGATTATAAATGTGGGCAATTGTGTGTGTGTGTGTGTACGTGCCAACGCAAGATCGTGCAAGCAAAGAGAAAGAAGAGTTGTGGACAAATGTGGAAGCGTGCATGGAAAAGTCTGAAAGGAAAAGAGAGAGTGTCTTTGACTGGAGATACGAATGGAAAAGAAGGGAATGTGAAGGTGGATGGAGTAGAGGGTGAGTGGCGTGTGCCTGCAGAAGTGGATGAGAATGGCAGAGCTCTAGTGGACATTTGTGCTGGGAGGAAGTTGGTGATAGCCAATACCCTCTTCAGAAACAAAATGATCCACAGGTATACGTGGCAAGTGATGAGAAGGTTGGGTGGTGAACTGAATGAATGATGGCAATAGCTGATTATGTGTGTGTGGATGACAGAATGAGAAGGTGTGTAATGGATGCAAGAGCATATAAAGGATGGAAGAGTGGACTTTCTGACCACCACTTGGTGGTTGTGAAAGTCAAGGTTAAAATGAGGTGGAAGAATAGAAGAAGGGAAGGACAGAAGGAAGTAGTTCTTACAAGGAGGGTGGAAAGGTTACAAGAGGATGGAAAAAAGTTAGAGTATAAGAGAGAAGTGGTGGAGCGATTGGGTAAATATGATCTGGAGCAGATGGGGGACGTGGAAGGTGTGTGCAAGATATTCACAGAAGAAATATGTGCAGCATATGAGGTGGTGTGTGGGGTGAAGAGAAGATGAAAGGGTGTGCAAGGAACAGCATGGTGAAATGAAGAGGTGAGACAGGTTGTGGCACAAAAAAAGAAAGCATATAGTAAGCGGATGAGAAACTGGGGTGTGGAATAAGCTGAGAGACAGAAGAGAGAGTTATATGCAGCAAGGAAGAGAGAGGTGAAAAGATTAGTAAGAGAGGGTAAGAAGAGAGTGGATGAGGAATTTGGAAGGAACTTGTGTGTAAGTGGAGGGAATGCATGAAAATGTTCTGGAAAGAGGTAAAGAAAGTTAGACAGGGTGTTAAAGAAGCTAGTCAGGGGGGTGAAAGATAAAAATAGATGATTATTAGTAGAGAAGGGTGAAAAAGTGAGCAGATGGAGAACACTTTAAGGAATTGTTGAACATAGAGAATGAAAGTAATGCAGGTACAGGTATACCCCAGTTTAACGATTCAATTGATTAGGTAAAAACCCATCATTAGGCGGGGTATCGTATATTGGAGTAGATTTAACATGTAAAGTAACTGGTTGTATTTTTTAGCCTTGGGTTTCCCCTATAACCAAGTCCAAATAGCCCCAAAACAAGTTTGAAGCCAATCTAAATGGCCTACCAGCTGTAAAAGAAGCTAACCTAAGTGTAACACCTGTAAACAACTTACTAAAGCCAACAAAAAAAATATGACAATCATCAAATATAAGTCTAAGTAAACTGTACCCCAAAATGACACTGTTCACACCACCTATGGCTAAAACACATTAATCTAAGTCTAAAAACAGTTTATAAATCAACCTAAACACACAATTTTAGTATAAAATATAATAAAAATCGGTAAAAAAAAATAAAAACTCATCGTTAAACCGGGGTTTGGCCATTGTCAGGCAGGGTATGGTGGTATTTCTACCCCCAACGTTAAGCCGGGGTATTGCATCTAGGGGCATTGTATATCGAGGTATACTTTAAGTGGCTGGAGAATGGCTGGGAGAGGGGGGGATGTGAGAAGAGAGGAAGAAATCAGTGGGATGGATGCTGTGGAAACAATGAAGAAAGTCAAATGAGGGATAGCTCCAGGAATTGATGGAGAGTGTGGTGAAATGCTGAAGCATGGGGGAGAGATAGTAGCAGAACGGATGTGGAAGATGTGCAGATTGGTCTGGGAGGAAGGTAAAGTCTCGGAGGATTGGAAGTCAGGTATAATCATTCCCCTGTACAAAGGAGAAGGGGAAAAAGAAGTGTGTGGTAATCATAGAGGCATTTGTCTTCTCAGTGTAACAGGAAAAATATATGGTAGGTTACTTACTGACAAAGTTAGGGAAATAACAGAGGATTTAGTTGAAGAAGAACAGGGAGGTTTTAGGATGAGGAGAGGTTGTGCAGATCAGATATTCATTCTTAGGTCTTAAGTGAAAAAGTTTCTAGAGACGGGAAAGAAGATGTATGTGGCCTTCATGGATTTGGAGAAAGCATATGACAGAGTGGATAGACAAGGATTGTGGAAAGTATTAAGAATACATGAAGTAAATGAGAAGTTGTTGAATGCTGTGCAGGGTATGTGTGAGGGTGCTAAAGCTACAGTGCATGTGGACAGTCAACAGGGTGAATTTTTCTATCTGAGGGCTGGAGTGAAACAGGGATGTGTCATGTCTCCATGGTTGTTCACTCTGTTTATGGATAGGGTTATAAATGAGATACAAGGTAGGACAGTGGACGGTGAAGCGGCCCTAATGAGAGAGGGAGGTGTGTGGAAACTCCCTGTACTGTTATTTGCAGATGATACTGTGTTGTTAAGTGACGACGAAGGGGAGCTGCAAGGCTTGGTGAATGAGTTTGAGAGAGTGTGCAAGAAATGGAATCTAAAGGTGAATGTAGGGATGTTAAACTTATGGTCACTGAGAGAAATGAAGCCACTGAATGTACAGTGAGGTTGGATGAGGAGGATATGGAAAATGTTAGTGCATTTAAGTACTTAGTGTGATAAGTATGGAAGGAAGTTTAGAGGGTGAAGTGCTTGAAAGGGTACAACATGGAAGTAGGGTTGCTAGTTCTTTGAAAACTGTGATAAGAAACAGGGAAGTGAGCATGGAAGTGAAAAACTTACTGCATGACAGTATTGTGATACCACCTCTTATGTATGGAAGTGAAGCTTGGACCTTGTTGGAAGGACACAAGTCAAGAGTGAGGGCAGTGGAAATGAGTTATTTGAGAGAAGCATGTGGAGTCACATGGAGAGACAGACTGACAAATGAGGAAGTGAAGGAGCATTGTGGTGTGGATGTGGATGTGATAGGAAGCATTAGGAGAAACACACTGAGGTGGTTTGGCCACGTGGAGAGGATGGAGAGCGAGAGACTGACGAGGAGAGTGTATGTGAGTGAGGTGGAGGGGGGGGGGGGAGAGGGGTGGGGAAGCCAAGGATGAGATGGAGGGATGGAGTGGAGAGGTATATGAGAGAGGGGGGTGTGAGCTGGGAGCAGGACGGTGAAATGGTGGGGGACAGGGCAACATGGAGGCGATTTGTTTGTAGCCACCCCTTATGGGATTGAGGCATCTGGCAATAGATGGATAGATAGGTTCAAACAATTTTTCATCTATAATCTTTCTCACCTTCCTCTACTTGCTAATATTCTTAAGATGCGATATGTTTGGTATATTTCTCTACCCACAAACGATTCTTTTTTACATGATATAGCGTGTGGGACAGTGATGGACATGCTCCAAGTGTGAAGCACAGTAGACACAGTGGAAGGGTAGGTCAACCTCTATCCCTGACAGTTGTTGTTATGATCCAAAGCTCATCTGAAACATGAATGCAGTGAACTGTAGGCTTGGGCTGCCTTTCTGCACTACATCATCTTCCTTTAGGGAGATGGAAGCGACAGAGGAACATGTATAACCAGACAGCTCAGCCATCCACCCATATCAGTGTCACCACATATAGGCATCTCTCTCTAACACCATCCTTGACAGTATATGTAGAAAGTAACCAGAAGAAGATTGTCTAACATCAAGAAGGGAGGTACATTAACAGGTGGTAGGTGGTGGCAACCATCATCCACTCACTTGATGTAGTGCTGCCTACTTCTTCCTTCACCTATATCATTCTTTTTCTGTGTCTGCCCTCCAATCTTCCTATATCTCCCATATTTCATGTCACTCTTTACTACCCTTCTTTCCTATTCAGGTGTCTTTACATTGAGTTACAAGCTTAGTCGTTCCCTGTACACCAAGAAACCATATACGATAAAGTCCCAGGTATTGCGCCTAACTGGTTCCATGAAAGGTAACGCAAACAGTGAAACCACTAACCCTGGGGCATTGATCCTACGGGAAATAGGCTAACTGGTTCTGGGTCCCATGCCAACTCCCCCTAAAACCCATTTATGCAATGTTAAATATACTGATCTATCTATCTATCTATTGCCAGACGCCTCAATCCCGAACGGGGTGGCCACAAACAAATCGCCTCCATGTCACTCTGTCCCCTGCCATTTCACTACCACGCTCCCAACTCACACCCCCCTCTCTCATATACCTCTCCACTCCATCCCTCCATCTCATCCTCGGCCTCCCCCTCCCTCTCATCCTCGGCCTCCCCCTCCCTCTCGCCCCCTCCACCTCACTCACATACACTCTCCTCGTCAATCTTTCACTCTCCATCCTCTCCACATGCCCAAACCACCTTAACGTGTTTCTCCTAACGCTTCCCATCACGTCCTCAACCACACCACAACGCTCCTTCACTTCCTCATTTGTTAGTCTGTCTCTCCATGTGACTCCACATGCTCCTCTCAAATATACTGATAATACCTGAAAAGAAACTAATATTTATACAAAGTACATAATAGGCAAGGAAACTCACTTGGAAGGCTAGAGTGAGGTGCTTAATGGAAGGGATGGGGGTGTAATTTCCAAGGCAGGTGATGAGGCTAACTTATTGCACTTCTTCCTCATGTTTCTCACTGTTGACTCAGGAATCTTAAACATTTCACAAATTTCAGAATTCTTAACACCCTGCTCCATCTGCACCACAATTTTACTCTTCATATCACTCTCATATACATGCTTCTTAACACCAGCACGGTAGTCACGTTTCACTTTCCCTTTACCTTTCTGACTTGGTGGTTCCGACCTCTTACCGTCACTTCTCTCACCCCCAGGACTGCCTCCCAAATCTCCAGAGCAGAAGGAAGCCATAGTGCAAGAGTAAAACTAGGAACACAAGTGGCAAGGCACAGAAAAAAAAGGCACAGAGTGCAGCTTTAAACACAGTGTGCAGAGCACAGTGGGTCTGTGGCAATGGCGGTGAACAAGTGACGTTCGCTTTCTGTGCATGCAGTTTGTTTACGTTTACTTGACGACAATGGAGGAGTTTTTGTCACCAAACCAGGGAGTTTGGGATTATTTGCAGGTGACCGCTAACCAGAAACTGCAGACAAAGATGTCGCTAAACTTGGGGTTTTACTGTAAAACGCTGGATGGTAACCAAATAACCATCCCGTACGTGTTCCTTTATGTCAACAAGAAACTCAAAGACAAATAGCCATCCCTTATACATTATGGGTTCATGTCATCTGGCTAGAGACAGACAGACAAAAATGGTGACTGTGCATGCCTTTAAATGCTTAGCCACGGTGATAGGCAATGAGAGTTTAGAGGATAAGGAAAAAGAAGGGTAAAAAAGGCTGTGGGAGCAATGAAGGCAGTGCTGAGGAATAGGGAAGTGAGTATAAACTGTTGCACAAAAGCAGTGTGACCCCCACATTTAACACATGGAAGTGAAGTTGGCCTCAGACACAGAACAAGAGTGATAGACGTGAATATGAGTTTTCTGAGTGAAGCATGGTTACTGTTAGTGCATATTGTTGTTAGTGCGTGTGTGTGTGCGCACACACACACCTGCTAAGTCACGAGTGATGATGTCATCAGAAGGTTCCTGTGGTATGCAACCAGGGACCTTGGCACTGCAGAGTTGCCAGGTTGGCGGATTTCCCGCCAAATTGGGCAGTATTTAATTGAGGTTGGCGGGTAAAATTTAACATTGGCGGTTGGGCGTTTTTTTAGGCGAGTTTATATCTTAACTGGCGGGTTTTCGGCGGCTTCAGCTAGAGAGGGCATTTGCTAAATTAACCTTACTGAATTAACCTTACTGTAACTCTCGTCCCTTAGGAAAAACGAAGGTGACCTGGGAGGTCAAGAGGGCAGGTGGTGGGTGGAACTGACCAAACCATTAGCACCCAGCCCAGCCCTCCCTTGGGATAACCCCCCTAATGCACATTCAAACACAGGTCACAGGGCCTGGGGGACATGTATGCCGTGGTGGTAAAACAAGAGAGGCAGCATTTCAGTTTTAGTCAGGGAGCAGTGAAGGGAGGTTTGCTGGATAGTGGAATTGGGAAGACAATGGGTAAATATGCAAAGTATAACAGAAAATACAATAAAAGCTGGGAAAAAGAAAATGCATTGCAAGAATGGATTGTCAGTGTCCCAGGTAATGAAACGAAGGCATTTTGCAAATGTTGTAAAACAATCTTGAGAGACCACCATGCAGATTTGAAAGATCACTGTGCAACGTAAAAGTACAAGAAAAATGCTCTTCTCTTTTCTGCCACAAGAACACTTTTGATGCAGGCATCACATAAGTGAAAGAAGACAAGTGTGAAAATTGCGGAGCTCAAATTATCTGCACATACTCCTATTGCTCAAGCATAAGTACAATTGATCACCTGAGTGAAGCAGTGAAAACTATTTCAGCAAAGGACCTTTCTATTCATAGAACAAAGTGCACTGCTCTGATAAATAACGTGCTTGGGCCATCAGTGTTAGAGGAACTGCTTGATTTTTATATTCATATGTTCTTATCCCTTAATATGTGAAAAAAGTTGATAATTCATTAGCATTAATTTAATGTTAAATAGTTTTTTCCCCATTCATTTATTATATGACTAAGGTGCTGCTAATGCATGAAGGTTGTATAAAATATAAATATTTTTCACGTCATTTGTTGCTCACCTGTAAACCTAATATTCTTAATCTGTGATTACTGTCAAGGCGGTTTTTGGGCGGGTGAGAAGGATGAGATTTTGGAGGGATTGGGCGGGTTTTGGAGAAGAACTCGGGGGTTGGCAGTTTCTGACCTGGCAACCCTGCTTGGCAGTTCACGTTGTGAGGCCGGTGAGTGTGGTCTGCCTAGTTCCTTCACTGGTAGCAAAGCGTGGTTGGAAAAATGGTGTGGTGTTCGACCAAGTGGCTTCCAAAACTTGAAAATGATTCTGCTTATGAGAGCTGGAAAAAAGACATTGGCATTTGGTGCAAACTGATGGACCTAGCTAAAGAAAAACAAGCCTTAGCTATTCACCTGTCATTGTCTGGAAGAGCGAGGGTGGCGTCTTCGGAGATTGATGCGAATGTTCTGAAGCAGGAGGATGGTGTTCAGAACGTGCTGAAAAAATTAGATGGTTTATTTCTCGTGGACAAAGGACGTCGACAGTTTGCATCATTTTATGAGTTGTACAACTTCAGAGCAGCCAGTGATATGAACATCCGTGAGTTCGTGACAGAATTTGAGCATGTTTATTTCAAATTTACAAAGCAGGACTTGGAACTGCCAAATTCTGTGATGGCTTTTATGCTCTTAGCTGCATGCAAACTTTCAGACAGCGAACACCAACTAGTGATGTCCGCGATAACTGAGGTGACATACGAAAATATGAAATCTGCCCTGAATCGTATTTTTGCTGGTGAAATTGGCAGGCAGAACAAGGCATCGGTGTCCGCCTGGGAGGTGAAAGGCGAACCAGTATTTTGGAGTGACGAAGTTGAGGGTGAGGAAACGTTTCATGCTAGAGGTACTCGACGAGGACGGAGAATGTTGCAGGGTGGTGCAATACGTGATCGACGTCGTGGTAGTGGCCGATGTTCAACCGTATCTGCTAGAATTCCCCAACGCTCATCCACCGGCAGAAGGCAGAACCCACTTGGGACTGACAGAAAGGTATCGAGGTGTTTCGTATGTGATTCTAGATTTCATTGGGCACGTGACTGTCCGGATGCATACGAAAACGACAGCAGTCGAGAAGAGAATTCTGAACAGTGCATCTGTCGTTATTTATGGGCTATGCGGATGATGCCGCCAGTAGAGGTAAGTCACAGACTCTGGTAGAAGAATCTAAGGGATGTGCTCTTCTAGACACAGGGTGTTCTACAACTGTATGTGGAGTTGAATGGATCAATTGCTATCTAAGTGAGCTCACTGATTACGAACGTGATGCTATAAGAGAAGAAGCTTCATCCTCAACGTTTACTTTTGCCGATGGTGTCACAGTTTCTTCCCTCAAACGTGTTACTCTGCCCTGCTACATTGGAAACATGCGTGCTACCATTGTGACTGATGTTGTGGACTGCAATATTCCCTTGCTGTTGAGTAGACGTTCCATGAAAAAGCAAAAATGTTGATTAACCCTGGAACTGACCAGGTCAAAATTTGTGGAACTATCATTGATTTAAAGTCCTCATCTTCAGGCCATTACTTACTTCCAATTTCTTTATGACTAGGCCGTGAATTTTGTGAAACAATCATGTTGGCATCTCGTGGGGGTGATGTAGAAAAAACCGCTTTGAAGCTTCACAGGTAATTTGGACACCCAACATTGGCAAATTAATTAAACTGATCACAGATGCGGGAATTAAAAGTTCAAAACTGGAACGGGCTATCAAGGCTGTATCTGATGCTTGTACAGTCTGTTGCAGATTTAAGAAAGCCAAGCCCCGACCCGCAGTCAGTTTGCCCATGGCGTCTAAGTTTAACGAAGCCATAGCCATGGATTTGGCGACCAGGTATTGTAATGCGATAGTAATCGCAGATAAGTGTGCGCCCACCATTATCAAAGGAATATTTCGGAGCATGTGTTTGGCGCACCTAGAAAAATTCTTACAGACAATGGCTGTGAATTCAACAATGCAGAAATGCGAGCATTGGGAGAGGCCTTCAATATCAAGATCATGACAATGTCTGCAGAGAGTCCTTGGAGCAACGAAGTCTGTGAGCGTCAAAATGCAGTCATTGGTGACATTATTAGGAAGATAATGGCTGATAACCAGTGTGAATTGGGTGTGGCCTTGGCATGGGCAGTATCGGCAAGAAATGCTCTCACCAACTACTCTGGCTTTTCTCCTAACCAACTTGTTTTTGGTCAAAACCCTGGTCTGCCTAATGTGTACGCAAATGATCCTCCAGCCTTGGAACCTTCATCACCATCGAAAATTGTGAGAGACAACTTGAACGCTCTTCATTTAGCTAGACAAGAGTTTATAAAGACTGAATCAGATGAACGTTTGGCTAGGGCTCTGCGGCACAACGTACGTTCGAGTGACTTAAACGACATCTGAAATGGAGACGAAATCTTCTACAAAAGAAATGACAGTCATGAGTGGCACAGTCCCGGAATTGTAATAGGCAGAGATGGGAAACAAATTCTGGTGAGACACAGCAGTGTCTACGTGCGAGTGCACGTATGTCATCTAGAACGTGCGCCAGAGCAAGATACTACAGTTGAAAGTGGTGTCAGCAGTGATGAGAAGAACAACGTTGTCCAGGAGAAGCCTAATGACGATCCTCCGCAAGTGATGAATGACTATCCACCAGATGACGAGTCGGAAGATGGTGTGGTTCCAATTGATGAGCCTCCCACAGTTTCTGTTCCGATTAATCAGCCTCCCAAAGTTTCTGTTGGTCAATGTATAAAGGGAATACATTCAGAAAGTGGAGAGTTGGTGTCTGGAAGGATTATGAGTCGGGCAGGTAAAGCCACTGGAAAGTACAAACACTGCTATAATTTGAAGAAGGACTCTGACGGCAGCATTGATTGGATAGATTTGGAGAAGGATCTTAGTGAATGAGAAGTTGATGATGACACAGAAATGCTTGTTCTTTTCAACTCTGAAGCCGTATTATGTGCTAAGGAAAATGAAATTACAAATTGGCAGAATAATGATGTGTATGAGGAAGTAGATGATGCTGGGCAAGGTGCCATAACGGTTCGATAGGTTGTGACGGAAAAACTGAAAAATGGAAGGCCTATTGTTAAGGCCTGCTTAGTCGCCAGAGGATTTGAGGAAGACACAGTGGCTCTCCGAAAAGACTCGCCTACTTGTTCAAAAGAAGCAGTGCATTTGGCACTTTCTTTGGCCTCCACCAACCAGTGGGATTGCCACACTATGGACGTGAAAGCTGCCTACTTGCAAGGTAACGACATTGAGAGAGTTGTTCATTTATGTCCTCCGCCTGAATATGCAAATGGTAAGTTATGGAGACTAAAGAAAACTGTTTACGGCCTTTGTGATGCTGCTAGGCATTGGTATCTGCGCATAAAAGATCAGTTGTTGAGTCTCGGAGCTAAAGTGTCATCACTGGATTCAGTGCTATTCTTTTGGAGCAATGGTGGCAAAGTCAAAGGCATTGTATGCATCTACGTCAACGACTTCCTTTGGGCTGGTACACATGAGTTCGAACAGCAAGTGATAAACCGTTTGAGGCAAATATTCCTCATCAGCAGTTCAGAATCAAAAGCCTTCAAATACGTTGGTCTCAATGTCATCTCCAACATCGATGGCAGCATAATGCTTGACCAATTCCAGTATGCTTCATCTCTGAAACCAGTCACGCTGAGTAAACATCGTGCAGCAGTAAAATCAGGGGACCTGTCCGAGTGAGAAAACGGAGTACCGAGCATTAATTGGGCAACTCAATTGGATTGCCGCACACACTTGGCCAGATATTGCCTTTGATGTGTGTGAGTTGAGTGTGAATAGCAACCTAGCTACCATAGTGGATTTGCTTAGACTCAATAAGGTGATCTCAAGGGTGAAGACTGACAACATGAAGCTATACATTCCAAGAATGGGGCCGATCGAGGACTGTCATATAGAGTGCTTTTCAGATGCATCATTTGCCAACCTTGTAGGCAATGGATCTCAGGGAAGTTTTGTGATCTTCCTACGAGATGCTAGTGAGGCAAGATGTCCTATATTCTGGCAGACAAGAAAGATCAGGAGGGTCGTCAAATCTACCTTATCTGCTGAGGCGTTGGCGCTGCTTGAATGTGCTGAGACTGCTGTATATCTTTCCAACATATTGCGTGAGGTTTCTGGATGTGGAAAGATCAAAATAAAGTGTTTCGTCGACAACAAGAGTCTGGTGGACGCCCTTTATTGCGCATTGATATTGCTGTATTACAAGACATGTTGGAGCGAGGGGAGACTGATGAAGTATCTTGGGTGGATACATCACAACAACTGGCTGATTGTCTCACCAAGAAAGGTGCCTCGACCGAGCAGCTGCGTGCAGCAGTCAGCCGAGTCTAGAAAGTTTATAATACTTCAAGAGACATCACGTATCTGTATGTGGCCACAGACTGGGTCTTGATAGTAATTAAACAAAAGTGTATGTATTGGATACATAGTTCGTATCGAGTGTTGATGGTACTCACACAAAAGTCTATGTATTGGATACATAGTGTGTATCAGACACAAATAGACCATCCAGCTTCGTCCTTGGAATCTTCTGTCAAATTAAGAAGAGAGGACGAGACTGTTAGTGCATATTGTTGTTAGTGTGTGTGCGCACGCACACACCTGCTAAGTCACGAGTGATGACGTCATCGGAAGGTTCCTGTGGTATGCAACCAGGGACCTTGGCAGTTAACGTTGTGAGGCCGGTGTGTGTGTGTGTGTGTGTGTGTGTGTGTGTGTATGTATTTACCTAATTGTATTTACCTAATTGTGATATACAGGAAATGAGCTACGCTCGTGGGGTCCCGTCTCTGTTTCTCAATAAGTCAAATTTTGCCTTAAACTCATTTAAGTTTTTAGACTGGACGATCTCTTTGTCCAGGCTATTCCACAGGTCTATACATCTATACGGAAAACTA
>JAGKTI010006287.1:0-14917 GCA_018397915.1 Birgus latro | reverse complement strand
CTGTATGGCAAATCTGCCAGACTAGGGACCATCTTGGTTGCTGTTCTTTGTATTCTCTCAATCTTGGTTATATCTTTCTTTTTGTGTGGGGACCACACTACTGCTGCATATTCTAACCTGGGCCGGATCATGGCCACTATCAATTTTTTCATCATCTCCTCATCCATGTAATGAAATGCCACTCTTATATTGGTCAAGAGTTTATATGTCTCTCTCACTATCTTATTTATGTGCTTTTCAGGTGACAAACTATCCTGGACCAGCACTCCCAAATCTTTCTCTTCTCTCGCTTTTCTAATTGGTTTATTACCCATCAAATAATTCAATGATGGCCTCTTGGTACTTTTACCCATTTCCAATATTTTACATTTTTTTGCGTTGAATTTCATTTCCCACATCCGGCTCCAATCATATATCCTATCCAGATCCTCCTGTAGCATTTTACAGTCCTCTTCAACCTCTACCTTTCTCAAGATCTTTGCATCATCAGCAAACAGGCTTGCGTAGCTGTTCACTCCATCTACCATGTCATTTACATAAATCAAGAACATTACTGGTGCCAACACCGAGCCCTGTGGGACACCACTTGTTACTTCCATCCAGATGTCCTGTCCTTTATTACTGTCCTCATTTGTCTGTCACTCAAAAAGTCTCTCATCCATTCCAGGAGGCTTCCCTTCAGTCCTCCTATATGCTCTAATTTCCATAATAGTCTCTTGTGGGGTACTTTGTCGAAGGCCTTCTCCAAATCTAAGTACACACAATCCACCCAACCGTCTCTCTCCTGTAGCACGTCAATCGCCCTTGAGTAGAAGCTCAACAAGTTGGAAACACATGACCTTCCACTTCTGAATCCAAACTGACTTTCAGTCAAAATATTCATCTCTTCCAGATATTTTATCCATCTATCTTTCAGGATTCTCTCACACAATTTCGCAACCATGCTGGTTAGGGACACTGGTCTATAATTCAGGGGTTCTTCCTTGTTTCCTCCCTTATAGATTGGCACCACATTTGCCCTCTTCCATTCCCGAGGCACTTTCCCCTCTTCCAAGGAGCACACAATTAAATTGTGAATCTTATCCGCCAGTTGTTCTCTGCATTCCTTCAGTACCCAATTAGAGATTCCATCCGGTCCTGGGGCCTTCCTTACATCTTGAGCTCCCAGTAATTTATACACTTCCTGCACTTCCACTTTTATATCTTTTATCACTACATTTCTAATCACTTCCTCTCCTTCCACAAACTCCCTTTCCTTAGTGAAAACCGATTGGAAGCATTTGTTCATTACTTCAGCTTGCATTACTGCATCCTTGTAGACCTCTCCTTCTACTTTCAGTTTGGTGATTCCTTCCCTTTGCTTCAATTTGCCATTAACAAATCTATAAAACAATTTGGGTTCATCCTTACATTTGTCAATTATACCTTTTTCAAAGTTCCTTTCTTCCTCTCTACGTATTCCTGTATATTCATTTCTAGTTCTTTTATATTCTTCCTTTGTTCTGATATTACCTCTCTTTTTCCATTGGTTCCATGCCTTGTCCCTCTCTTTTTTCGCTATTATACACCTTCTATTAAACCACACCTTTTTCCTGTTTTCTTTCCCACTTACTCTTGGCACATATTTTTCCACTCCCAAATTGTAGAGGTCCAAAAAGATATCCCACTTCCTTTGTATCTCTCTTGTTTCTCTGAACCCTCTCCAGTCCGCATTTTCAAAAAATTTTCTCAATTCTGCAAAGTTTGCTTTCCCAAAGTTGTATTGTCCTTGCCTATAAAGCTCATCTCTTGGCACCATGTTCCCTATCATCATCTGGAACTCAATGACCACATGATCACTCTTTCCTATAGGACACAGATAATTTAATGATTCAATTACATCAGGCTCCCTGGATAGTAGCAAATCTAATCTTGCTGGTGTGTCATCACCTCTGAATCGTGTCTCTTCTTTAACCCACTGTGTCATTACATTATTCATTGCTATATTTAACAATTTTGTGCCCCACGAATCTTCGCTGCCTCCCGAGTCCCATTCCTCCCAGTTCACCTCTTTACAATTAAAGTCACCCATTAGGATTATATTGTTGCTTTTCTCGATCACTTTCTGTAGATAACTAACCATGTCTGACAACATCTCCTGGTATTCATCGTCATTCCATGCTCTCGTCTTAGGGGGAACATATACCACTGCCATATCTCTCTTACCATTCTCCCCAGTTTCTAATTTCAAATTTATGGCTTCGGCCCTGCCCTCTGCCATTTCCACAGTATCTACGTTTATATTGTCCTTCACTGCTATCATCACTCCTCCTCCCATTTTTTCTTTTCTGTCTCTTCTCCATAATTTGTATTTCCCACCTCCCATATGAATATCAATATCTTCTTTCAATTTAGTTTCTACAAAGCACATAACATCAGGTTCGTGTGCCCTCAAAAAATCATTGATTTCTAACCTTGCCGATATTAGTCCATCAATGTTTGTGTACGCCACTTTCAAACTTTTTTCATCGTTTTTTATTCTCTCGTCTCCCCTACCTTCCGTCGATACCACTTTCTCAATTTCTGGTCCATAACTCTCCAATAGAACTCTGTCTTCTCTTTCTCCGTTCGTTGTTCGTTTTTTATCTTTGCTTCCTTTACTAACTCCTTTAATTTAGCTCTTTCCTCTTCATTTGCATCTCTCCTAATCCAAACATTTTTAAACCCCTCTTTCTCTGACAATTTCCACGTTCTACTTATGATTTCATTCACTATTACTTGGGACTTAAACTTTACTTTCATGGGCCTTGCCCCACCATCCTCGTACTTTCCTAACCTAAACACTTCTTCAATCTCTTCTTGGGCTTCGTTGTTTCCTTCCATAACCAGTGATATTATTTCTTTAGCCTTGCTCAGTTCCTCTCTTTCTCTTTCAGATCTCACTGTCATTCGTTTTTCTTTTATTCCTGAAATTATCACACATTTTTTCTTGTCTGCTACATCTCTAACCAAAGATTCTCTACTTCTTAGTACTCTAACCACTTCCTTTTCCACTTTTTCCTTACTTTGTTGCTCTATGATTTCCTTCAAATTTACATTTCCTTCCTCCTGTATTTTCTTCCACCCCTTATGTTGCTCCTTGATTTCCTGAATATGCTCATCTTGCCTCCTCGATTTTGATTCGTATTCATCTAGTTTACCTTTTATTCTGTCCCTTTCTTCTTCTAAACTCTTATTCTCCCTCTTCAGCTGTTTTATTTCATTTGATGCGGATTCATTATTCGCCTTTAATTCTGTAACTTCTTTTTCTTGTTCCTCACTACGTGTGCTAACCTTTTCCAGTCTATTCTGTAAGACTTTGATCTCTCTCTCTTGCTCTATGGTCCGTTCCTGCAGCTGCTTAATTACTTCCCATACCTTTTTTAACTCCTGGACATTCCTCTCCGCCGTTTTCTCTACTCCTGCTACTCTTGTTTGTTGCAGCTTATCACTTCCTTTGCCTGCATTTAGCTCGGAGAAACCCGCAAATTCCCCCTCGCCAGTTGTAAACAATCCTCTGTCTCTCTCCGCCATGATGCAACCATATGGAAACTTTCTTTTTCACTTTGTCTCGTATTTTTCGGGCCGAAACTTGTGTTTTTTTAAACTAATATCCGACGGGACCACCACTCACGCATTCAACCACATAATCACAATAGGCTATCTCCTTTTCGCTGCTAGTTCTGCGATTATTTCCCCTCGATCCAGGAGCAGCTCCGTCTCTCTCCCTCTATGACCCGTGTGTGTGTGTGTGTGTGTGTGTGTGTTTTTAATGTGTCCGACTCTGGGCATAGGCTTCACAGCCTGATATCAAGGCCCAGCAGTCCTCCTGCATACCATACACCTGGTTTGCCTAGTTCCTACAGTTACAAATGAGACAAACTCAAGGAGCCATGTTGTACTGATGTGGATGTGCTTGAGAGTTTAACCATGTGAAGAGAACGGAGAGTTTAGGATTGACAAAAGGAATGTATGTCAATGAAGTGGCAAGGAGGGGGAGACTGAGGATGAGAAGGAGGGATGGGGTGGTGAGGTATATGAAGGTAATGTGAGCTGGAGGGAGGGCAGTTTGATGACGGATGACAGGTTGACATGAGACAATTCATTAGCAGCCAGTCCATCCAGGATTAAGGCATCTAACAACAGACAGTTAGACAGACAGACAGAATATCAATCCATTGTTTAGTTGACAATTAAAAAAAAGCTTAGAGAAGACTAAAAAGTTTGGTGGAATCAAGATTGCATCACAGCATTTAAAAAGCCACTGCTCACTGTCTCATCAATTTTTGCAAGGAAGTGGATCAATATTAGTGTCCACGGCAATACTACAGCAAGATTATTTTTTCTAGACAGAACTGGACCACTCCCACAATTTGATTAAAATGAGTCTGAGAGCAACAGTAGCCAGACTGAGTATTTCCTGGCCAGGAGGGCTAATAGGAGGTTAGTGAAAGATGTTAAAATTACAAGGAGCAAAGAGTGTGCATAGCAACACAAACTACTGTTATGTGACATGGTACAAAAGGCATTGGTAGTGACCCAGGAGGAAAATAAGGAAGTTGAAAAACCAAGCAGTTGAGGATTCCTTCTGTAGCAAGATGAGTAGAGTGGTGGCTGAACAGGGAGCTGTAAAATGAAGTGTTAATGGACAATACAAAGCTCTCAAGAAAAAATTTCTCGAGAGGCACAGTAAACTCTCAATCATCCGTCATCACAATATGAAGCCCAATGCAATATCCGGTGCTGCTGTCTCAGCTCTATTAACACAATATTCGGTGAAATTATACAACATCAGGTGCTGCCGCCTCGGCTCTAATAACGTAATAACTGGTGAAATTTTGCAACATCCAGTGCCGTTAACAAGGGATGTAACTGGCAGTTCCATGCAATGTCCAGCACTGAGGCATATCAACTGGCTCGTAAGTGGTAGCCAACCGGCACTGCATTACTGAATTACTGTACTGTATCATCATTTTATTGTATTTTATGCTTAGTTTTCATCTTTTACTCATGGAAAAGTTTTTAGGATAGAGGGCCAAGATGGACAGTCACACAACTTCCAGCTTGACGCTGAATGATGAGCCCATGGAGGGTTCTATGCAATATCCAGTGTTTCACATTATTCAGCATAGGACATAGCTGTATTACAACGAATAACTGAGAGTTTACTGCACTTGTTTAGTGTGTGGATGGACTAGGGGCCCTCCCAGACAGAAAGTAACATGATGGTGGGATGAGGGTGTAGAAGCTGCAGTTCAAGAGAAAAAACTTTTCTGGGAATGGAAAATGGATGGTAACAGAGAGGAATACTTGGCTGCCAAACACAGAGCCAGAAAGGAGGTATAAAGCACAAAATCTGGGTCTTGAAGACTGGATAGCCTTAATAGTGATGAAAGGAATAAAAAGGTACTTACGTTGGCAAAACAGATGAAGAGCGAAAACATGAATATCATAGGTTGGCAGTGTGTGAAGAATGATGTAGGAAAGGTAGTGGTGGACAGTGAGTACATTTAAGATGCTTGGAGAAAGCATTATAACTGGTTGCAGAATCAGATGTTTGACAGGAACAGGGAAGGTTTCTAGTAAACAGATCCAGAGTTTGGACCTTGGCCTTTGACTGAGGCTGATACTGTGAGCAGGACAATCAGCAGGATGCAGCTGGGGAAGGTGATGGCAGTGTCTGGGTTGACTGCTGAAATGTTGAGGGCCTTAGGAGATACAGGAGTAGGATGAGTTACTGATTTAAAAAATTTAATTACATAATGTGTTGTTTCAGATGACTGGCTGAAATGCATGGCTGTAATGTATATAAGGGGAAGGGTGATGGCCTGGAATTATAAAGCAATAAAGCTTTTGGACCAAATAATGATGGCAATGGAGAGAGTCTTCGAAGGTATCATAAGGGAAACCGTGAATACTGATGAGATGCAGCTTGGGTTTATGCCACGCAAAGGGATCAATGATGCAATATTCACTGCCCAACAGCTTCAGGAAAAATATATAAGACTGAATAGGGAGATGTACTTTGTTTTTACTGACTTGGAGACGGCTTTAGGCAGAATTCCTAAGGGTGTGGTGAAGTAGGCAATGAGAAAGCTTGGGATCGAGACAAGAATGGTTAGAGCAGTTATGGCAAAGTATGAGGGTGCTTACACCCAGGTAAGAGTGAAGGGAGATTTGAATGATGAGTTTTCCATGAATGCGAATGCTGGTGTGTGTAAGGGGTCAGTCTTGAGCCCCATATTGTTTATCATGGTGCTTGGAGCTCTGTCACATGATTTCAGAAGAGGAATCCCTTGGAAGATGTATGTTGATGACTTAATGCTGGCTGCTGAGAATGACAGGGAGGTGGAGGATATATTTAGGAAGTGGTGAGATAGAATGGGTACAAAGACCTAAGAGTAAACATGGATAAAACAAAAATAATGATCTCCACCACTGGTGGACGTACTGTCAAGGCAGAGGGGGCGTGGCCACAAGCAGTTTGCCACAAAGGTGAGGGAAGTAACTCCGTCTTATGCAATGTTTGTGACAAGCGGGCGCATAAGAGACGTAGTTATGTTAGAGGTAGGTTGCAAAACAACACTGATTTTGTGTAAGCAGTGTGTCAGGCAGAACATACAGAGACTGATATGTGAAAGGTTTGTTTTTGCTGGAGAGTTTCTTGAGTGTGTGGAGGAGTTTTGCTATTTGAGGGACATGTTATGTGCTGGAGGTGGGGCTTGAGCTAGCTCTGTGGCTATGGTAAGGTGTGGTTGGAGGAAAGTCAGGGAACTGTAGCCTCTCCTGACATTAGAGAGGATTCTCCCTCCATGCTAAGGGGTCCATGTATGCATCACATGTTAGGAGTGTTATGCTGCACGGTAAGGAGACCTGGGCGGTAAAGGAAGTGGATATTCATAGGTAAAAAAAAAAAAAAAAATTGGTTTTACGCCTGGTATCCCCGAAGGGCTAAGGCACTGCCCCTGGATAGAGGACTTTTGATGGAGTGTGTAGCATTTTATGACCGGATGCCCTTCCTGATGTCTACCAATGACCCTTGGGTGGATTCGATCCTCCGACCCTACGGCCAGAGCGGAGCGCTCTAACCCACTGAGCCACGGATGCTACAAACATAGAGAAATTATAATGATTAGATGAAAGTGTAGTTTGTCCTTAACTGAGAGGCCTGGGGGAATGTTAGGGTTGCTATTGAAGAGATGAGAGGGAAGACAGGATTTGAATGTATTAGTGTTGTGATGAGGAGAGGCAGACTGAGATGGATTAGGCATAATGAGAGGATGGAAGGTGTCAAACAAGTGCAGAAGGTTCGAGAAGTAAAAACTGAAAGTATGGTTGCAAGATTAAAAAAGAACTGGGTCAAGCTCATAGAATGTGACCTCAGGGATATGGGACTGAATAGAGAGGCTGCCTGAGATCGAGAAGCATGGACAGCTGCCATTAAGTGACCAAGATGGACTCATGCAAGCACTTTGGAGCCACTATAAACAAAATATCATTGTTGCATGAAATATGACAAGCTGTAGTTGAAACAGGAATGAATCTCTTCGGTTATTAGTCGATTCAACCCTCCAATCTGAATACACTTGGCCATCAAATGAGATGAGCTTATGAGGTTGGAGATATTTGTCAGGTTACAATAAAAAAGATATTTTTGGCTACATGCTTGGTTAGGATCCAGACAATCATTCACCCTAAGACAAAGAACCCATTCACAAGTTCACACAGTACAAGTCAATGTTCAATGTCTTCTTATATATCGCTAATTTCTTTTTCTCAACAACTTCCATGCCGTAAAGGAAAGCTAGGCACAATTTGCATCTTATTTTTGTATTCTGCATATACAAAAAGCTCTAACTAGTTTTTCATGAACTAAAAAACTGAAAATACTGGAAACCGTAAATGGTCAAAGACAATGATGTTGTAATAGCTGCACACTCTTTCTTTACATAACATAACTAAAGAAACACATCTTAAACTTGAAATAAAGCACTTTGGCAATGATATTTAAAAAAAAAAAAAAAAAAGCACTGACAAACTGAATAAAAGTTTATATCAAAGGCATTCAAACTCAAACCAACCTAAAACTGTTGTGCTCACCTGGTGATGGCTACAACAGGACCAAATATTTCCTCCTTGAAGCATGCCATATCTTGGGTAACACCTGAGAGAATTGTGGGCTGGTAAAAGAGGCCACCTAGTTTGTGCCCTCCACCTCCCATTACCACTTCTGCACCTGCTGCCACAGATTCTCCCACAATCCTCTCTAACTGCAAATATGAAGCAAGTTAATATGGTAAACAATGAAAAAAAATTCATGATGGAGGGATGGAATGGAGAGGTACTGGTATATGAGAGAGAGAGGGGGGGGGTGAGCTGAGGGGAAGGCAAAGATATGGTGGGGGACAGGGAGGCACAGAGGTGATTTGTTTGTGGCCACCCCTTACGGGATTACGGTGTCTGGCAATAGACAGATAGATAGACAATTAACCTTTTATCAAAGTGCCACCAAGGATATGTTTGTAACCATCGGGTGGCACATGTACGTTTTCTGGACTTTAAATATTTGCACGCCAGTACTGGGGGCCTAATAATGGTTCAGTATCAGGAGGTGGCAAGACTGAAGAATGGCCATCCCAGGAGGATTATTTTATTTGTCTATTATTTTCATCATATACGAGAAGTACCGTATTTCAGGGCATGCAGTATGAGATGTTTTGCTGCTGTGGCAGATTACTTGGATCTGATGGAGGTGATGTCTGATGACTGTGATTATGTTGTCAAACGAAAGTGAGGGTGAAAACGAAAGTGCTACTATAAAAGAAAAAAAAAAACAGCTTTGAGTTTACCATTATGCCTAATGGCATATGTCTGGCAAGAGGAGCTCCAGCACCACAGGTTTTGACATCGCACCACACAGGTAACTATTATTATTTTTATACATCATGTTAGACATCATTTTACTCAGGAAATTATGGTCTATTTTTTGGTGTGGAATATTTTATCAAAACACTTATCTTTCTATATCTCAAAACCTGTGTGTGTGGGACATCCAGCCAAAAAAAAGACACTCGAAATGAGAGGGTTAAATTAACTGTCTATTACTCTGGTATGAGTTCATTACGAATATTTGAAATATAAGTCCTCATCATAGCTTTCCTGATTATTTTCAATCAAACAACCTTACTGTTGTCCACTCCAGTGAGGTGGTGAATTAAGCAAGAAAAAGCCACCTCTGTAAGCTGTCATAAATAATGGTCTATAGTGCATCAAATCAAGTTTGAAACATCCACAAGCAAGTATCTCTGATTGGGGCAAAAATAATCTTGTTATTTTTAATGCATCAAAAACTCAGTTCTAACGTCTTCCTCAGGATTACCCACTAATGTTTAATAATGTCCAGCTCAGTCCTGCATCATCCTTGAACATGCTGGGGGTTTCATTCTCTCGGGATTTGTCTTGGAAAGAACATATTACATCTCTTGTGAAATCTGCTTCCAAGAGATTAGGTGTGCTGGGCCGACTCCGAGCTTTCTTTACCCCTGCACAGATGTTGACCTTGAACACGGATTTTATTCGCCCGTGTATGGAGTACAACTCTCATGTGTGGGGAGGCTCCCCACATGCGGTTCTTCTCAATAGGGTGGAGTCAAAGGCTTTTCGTCTCATTAACTCTCCTCCTCTTACTGATTCCCTTCAACCTTTGTCTCTTCGCCGCACTGTTGCTTCTTTATCTCTCTTCTATCGCTACTTCAATGGTCACTGTTCCTCTGAACTGTCTGCTTGCATCCCTCCACCTCTACGACGGGCATGTAATACCCATCTAGCAACAAACTCTCATCCCTTTTCTGTCCAACTCTCTAATGCAAGAGTTAACCGTTATTCCCAGCCCTTCATTTATGCAACTGGTCAACTCTGGAACTGTCTCCCTCTGTCTGTATTCCCTGCTTCCTATGATCTCCAATCTTTCAAACGCAGTGTGTCCAGACATCTCGAAATGAATGGATCTTGAATTTGGCTCTCTTTTGTATTGTTTTTACTTTCTCTTGGAAGGAACAGTATGCGGGCCCATGGCCCTTGGTTCCTTCTTCCTTGCATTAAAAAAAAAAAAAAAAAAAAAAAAGTCCCACTGATCACTCTGTGGTTTACCTGCCACTTTCTACAGTTATGTCTTATCGTCATTTCTCAATCTGCCAACCTATTTCATTCAATATAGAACACTGGGCACCTCACTTCCAACATTACCACCCTTCTCTAATCTGGGCATTTAGGACAAGTCTCACACACACAAAATATGCTCAGCACAATCACTGCTTTCGTACCCACCTATATTTTAACAGTTTATAGACACTGGACCCCTGCTGGGCTGATTCTTTGAAAGGCAGTTTACTTCTCTTTACTCAATGTTTTATATCCAATGTATGCTTTACATAATGTGAGGCTTGCAGCTTGGCCCATGCAAACCTTCACTATGTCTCGCACCTCATATAAGGTCTGCAACACAGCAGGGGTTAAATTTTCCTCCAAACATTCTTCAATGCCACAAATACTTTGCCCTTTGTCCTTTCCTACAGTTTACTTCAGGTCTCTGAATTCTATCTGTTACAATGTCCACCCCAAATACCGAAAACAATTTACTTCTTCCACACCTCTCTCTTTCGGGTATATTCTCCTACCATTATGCTTTGTTTCTCTACTAAATCTTATCATCTTCCTTTTTCTTTCATTACATTCAATTTCCTCCCTTTCCAAACTTTTCAAGATTCAGATTCCAACCACTGAGTGCTAATTTGTGAGCCTGCAACAAGTATGATGCCGTACTATCTATGCACAACTAGTTTACTGTTCTTCCCTAACTTTCTCTCTTCCTGCATCCCTTAAATTTATCTTTCTCATGAATATCCTTACGTGTGGCTTTGATGAGGAGCCCACATGTGGTGGCACTGTGCACCCTGAATGGGCAGCAGAGACATTAATCCAGGCACCAAACCTCATATTTCCCTGCACTTCACCATGGAGAAGAACCTAGGTCTGACCCTGGTGAGGCACTGTCTACCAGAAGAGGGTGCCAATTCCCTACATGGTGTATGTACTGTGTGATACCTGCAGGACGGCCCCACAGAAGCAGCTGAAAATATGTTGTCGACAGGTCTGCTCAGCCAGACAAACTAGGGTTAGCCATCGACAACAATCCTTGCATCAACGTGCTGCACTTGTGTACTCATGAACCAACTGAACAGCCATGGTGACATGGTGATGAAATCAAACTTTAACTTCAAACCATTTCATCCTCTTCCTTCAACACTCACACACAAGCTCTACTCATCAGAAAAACTCTTCAATGCACTATAATAATTTCCTCCCACATCAAAACACCAGCACCTGCAAAACTGGCCCCAAGGGGTTTTATAGTTCTGGTATAGTCTGTCCTCATCTAACACGGTTAATTGCTTCCACACCCCTACCGTGTTAGAGGGACTTTTGAAACCCCCTATTTTCTTCTGCACCCCTGCCCAAAGTCCACTCTTCCCCCCTTGTGGGGCAAATTTTTTGATACCCCCAATTTCAACCTCCCAGAAAGCATTAATATGGTTCAAAAAAATTATAAAAGAGTATTATTACAGTTAAAAGCCACATTTTATTTACCTTATGGGAGGACGAGAGGAGACACACTATGCCAGAGAGGAGGTAGAGGGGAGAACACTGGTTAAAATCCTTCAAAGTCAATAGCACTTATAACACTTCTCACATCATCATCTATGTTATCCATGGCTTCTTCTTCCTGCTGGCATTGGATATCCTCATCCTGGAGTTCAGTAGCAGCTTGTCTGGCAAAGTAGCGAGTGATGAGTGACTGTTTACGTCGATTCACCCATTCGGTATGCATACGATTGTAGATGTTGAAAACATCTAAAATATGCCTGATCACTTCATTTCCCCTGACAAGCAAAGGGCCCTTATCCAAGATGATCTCCTTGAGATAATCAACTTGACTCAGGATCTGACTTAACATCTCACTGCTGGGTTCGCCTGGTGCTCTATCCTCCCTTCCTTCCTCTTGCTCTTCCCTATCCTGCTCGTCCCTGACTTGCTGTTCAACTTCCTCCACTAGTCTGTCCAATGAAGTGTCACTGATGTCCCTGGCAACCTCCATCACCTCCACAAGAGTCACTCTATCACAACCTGGCACAGCCTGTGCAGCAGACACAGCAACAGAGGCGGACTCAGCAGCTTTTTGGACACTCCCGCCTTTGGCTTCCACTGCACACATTGGTGGAGCTACACGTTGCTACGCGTGGTTAATTGAAGCTACGTTTACCTATCCCCAGGCTCCTAGAAAGTTATTAACAGCATGCCTGATGTTGTAGAGCTTCCAAAATTTTGTTACATCCACGACTTCTTTAGGGATGACTTCCTCCTCCTCCTCCTCCTCCTCCTCCTCCTCCTCCTCCTCCTCCTCCTCTCCTCTCCTCTCCTCTCCTCTCCTCTCCTCTCCTCTCCTCTCCTCTCCTCTCCCCTCCTCTCCCCTCTTCCTCCCCCCCCCCCCCCTCCTCCCCCTCCCCCCCCTTCCCCCCCCTCCCTTGTGTCTGTAGATTCCAGCAACCGTCAGAAAACACTCCTCTGATAAAANCTTCCTCCTCCTCCTCCTCCTCCTCCTCCTCCTCTCCTCTCCTCTCCTCTCCTCTCCTCCTCCTCCTCCTCCTCCTCCTCCTCCTCCTTGCAGCTCCTCATTAGTGTCTGTAGATGCAAGCAACTGTCAGAAGACTCTCCTCTGATAAAAAAACTTGACGGTGGCTATCACCTCCTGGTCAAGAGGCCGGAGAAGAGATGTGGTGTTTGGAGGCAAAACCTCAACCTTTACATTCTTGTTGGGGCTGATGGGAAAATGTGGGTGTGAAGGAGCGTTGTCTAGGAGGAAGAGGACTTTAAAAGGCAGACCTTGCTGTTGACAATGGCATCTTGCATCGGGACCAAAACAGTTGTCAAACCAGTCAGCTGCAAGCTGCCCTGTCATCCATGAATTGGCTGCCTTTCTCCAGTACACTCCTGACTGGTCCATACTCTTGAGATGGCAGTAGGTGTATGGTCTAGAGGCATGGTGGATAATAAGTGGCTTCATCTTGCATTGTAACAAAACACCATGGTCACACAACTCGACTGCCTTGCAACCTCTCATTTGCTGCGTGGTTTTGACAATGTAAGTGGAGGTTGGCATCCTCTTCCATTGTAACCCAGTCTTGTCCATGTTGAATATTTGTTCTGCAGAATAACCTTCCTCCACAATGATGTCTTTCAAGATGTTGGGATACTTCTCAGCTTCTACTCTGTCAGCAGTGGCTCGCTCTCCTGTAAACTTGATGTTCTTAACCTGCTGCGTCCCGTTAACACATGGATACGTTACAACTTTTTTTCATGCTGACACCCATCGATGTATCAGTACGTTATGCAATTGCGAGGTCTGTCATTGGCACATTTTTCAAGTTTCGCGTGTGATTTTTGGTAGGCATATGTGGGAGACCTTTCTCTACCCGCCGCCAGACGGCAACACTGCCTGACCTCGCGTGACCCCCCCCCACACACGCCATTTTCTCGGCAACTCATCTGTTAGCAGTGAGCTGGCCAGTAAAAACATGTTGCACCAAGGTCTCTCCGACGACGAAATTCAAGGCAAAAGTAATTCCCAATGTGGAGGACAAAGATTACGTGGTGCCAGAGGAAGAAACGAGCAGTAGTGATGAGGAGGTAATGTTGCCAAGGAAGGTGAGGTATATTGATGTGTTTGGTGAGTGAAACAATGTTTATATTGCCTATATTATTGTGTGAAAACCAATATATTCTTGTACTACATATAAATTTGTACCAAATGAACAAATATCTACCTATTCTGAGTGCAGCATGGCTCCAGAGAACACAGTACCAGGTGTTTAAAGGGTCACCTGTATAGAGCCCACTTCTAAGCTCATGTGAGCACTTTCTCTCTGAATTTTCGATGTTTCTCATATAAAGCGGAGATTTTAGGCTTTTTTTTTTTTTTTATCTGCCGGGATTGGGGGGGCAGGGGGTTCTTGTTGAAAAATCTGCTGGGATGCAGCGGGTTAAGTTTCTTCCTACAGACAAAAGACGTCAGCCAGGATGCTGATGCCTTAAAGTTACACTGAGAGGCCTCAGTGGGTGGGTATTTCTCACAAGCTGCCCTAGAACCTTGCAGCTCGTGTCCTGAGGTCAGAAGCAGAGACTGGCATATGATTTTTCTCTTGACATCTTATTTACTCTTCTATGAAACGTTCCAACACTATCACAGCCCTTGGTGTACTAATGGACCTCGTGTCTGCCTCTCCAGCTCCAAAATTCTTGACACAAGATAAAATGGTTTGCCTGTTTCCGTAGATGGTGCGAATGGCGGCCTCGTTCAACTTAAGGGAACAAGCAACTGCTGAATTCCACTCTCTGACATCAATCCACCTGATGACCTCCTTCTTCTCCTTGAGGGTCAGATGGATCCTCTTCCTGCATTCTCGAACACCACTAGGTCCTGGTATAGCATTGTCAGCCACAGTGAAAAGGGGCAACTCAGAACAGCACCAAAAAATGGCTGGGAAAGCTGGGGCTAACATGGACACTGCTTTTCACAACACGAGGCAAGCTGTGGGATGGTGTGGGAGGGAGCAGGTGGAGTGGGGAGGCAGGCAGGAGCAGGGGGTGTCCTGATTGGCAGGGTAGTTCAAAAACGAGAATGCTGAAGCATGATTGGCAGGGAGGTAGATGACGCACGTTGGCAAGGCAATGTTCCTGTGATTCATCCCATCACCGCCCACCCAGTTCAAAAAACCATGTTAGCTTCATCAATGCCTGTGTTAGAAGGGATATTGCTTCTGGAAAACTGTACCGTGTTAAACCA
>JAGKTI010006286.1:27710-41318 GCA_018397915.1 Birgus latro | reverse complement strand
TCTAGCCAACTGACCAACGGACCTCCAGCCCACCTACCATGCCTCCAGCACCACACACCCGCCCTAGCCTTCCCTCGCTCCACGCCCACAGCCTGCCCCACACCATATGCCCACTCCCTGACCACCACCCCTGCCGCACCGCCACTAAACACCTACACCACACCAACACGCACAACCACCATACCACGCGACCACACTCCCCCCTAGCCATCCATACCAGTCCTCACCACCACCACCAGATCTGGCTGCCTCTCACGCCCACTAGCCAGATACACCACCACACCCTCGCCCACACTCCAACATCACCCACACCACCAACACAACCCACCCCCGCCCCCCACATGCCCAACACATCCCCAGTAACACTACGAATACACCAAGCCCAGTGGAAACTCCCACCAAGCCAACTCCCCAGGGGAAGGATCTGCACCTGCCCTCGGCGACCACATAAAACCCGGACCACCACACCTGTCACCAGTATTCAACCACAGGACACCGACCGCTTACCACCACCAGCCATGAAGGTGCGATGCGTCACCTGGGCTCCAGCCCACGGCAAGAAACGGCACATCCGTGGGACGTTCCACATCCTCCAACTCCTCCAGGAGACAACACAGACCTCCACTCTCCACATCACCTATGCACACCACCGAGACCCAGACATAGTTACCCCCCACTGGACCACCCTCCTTCAGCACCTCACACCAGCCCACCGGACCACTACCGCAGACACCTATTACCTCCAGCCACGGGGACGTGACATTTCCTCCCCAAGACAGTGGTGAAATACCCACCCTGACAAAACACCAGGGGAGGGAACACCACATGCGGGGTGGCACAACCACCACCCCACAGAGGGACAACGTGGGTGTGACACCCACCCCACAAGGAGGCCAACGGGAGGCGCATAGAGGGCTAGGGCCAGACGGGCCTACGTCCCGCACTACCTTGCGCCCCTCTTATCCTCAGAAGAGCCAACACCAACTCCGCAGCCCCTGCAGGTTACTCTCCAGCCAGATCAGCGCTCAACAGGTTTGGGGTGGGGCTGATACCACAGTCCCAGACAGCACCCAAGTGACAGCCACTAGCCGCACTAGGAAGGAGACAGCTACTAGCCACACTAGGAAGGAGACGGCCACTAGCTGCACTAGGGGAGAGACGGCCACTGCCTTTTCTCCTTCTGCAGCTGCCCCTGGGAGCCGGACCTCAATGACAGCCACAAGCCACACCAGCAGACAGGTTACGGCCACTAGCTGCACCAGCAGACAGGTTTCAGGCACTAGCCGCACCTCCTCTGTAGTTCCCTCCCCTCACAGGACCTCGGTGACGGCCACTAGCTGCACCCGTGAGCAAGTGACAGCCACTGGCCGCACTCAGCTCACAGTCCACTCGGGGAACGAGACCCAAGTGACGGCCACTAGCCACACCTCGCCCAATAGTACTTCGGTGATGGCCACTAACCCCACCAGTGGACAGGTGACAGCCACTAGCCCCACCAGCGGACAGGTGACGGCCACTAGCCCCACCAGCGGACAGGTGATGGCCACTAGACACACCTCATCCACAGTCCTTATGGGAAGTCGGGCCCTGGTGACGGCCACTAACTGCACTAGCAGGAGATAGATAGCCACTAGCCGCTGTACACCTGCTGCCCTTGGGACCTTGGCGACGGCCACTAGCCGTGCCAGGGAGGAAATGGACACTGCTCGTCACTCGCCCCCTGGGACTTCCCCTACGAAGGACGTCCTTTCCTTGTCCCACCCCTCCTGTCCTCCCCACCAAGGCAGCCCCCAGGAGAAGCTACACCTGAAGGAGGCCTGGTAAGGCCCCATTGTGACCCCGGGGGTTCGAGCAGTGCAGCTGGCGCCCAGGCAAGACTACCCGCTGCCGGACTTCCAAAGGAGAGGATGCCGCAGACCACACCCGACAGCGATCCAACCTGAGGGAGACCAAAGTCCCCAGACTCCCTGAGGTGCCCCCAGGACTCTGGGGTGTGACCTCCCCAGCCCCATTGGACAACGACCTCCTCCTCAGAATGGGTGCAGGCAAGCGAACCTAGTCTCCCTGTTTGGTCCCAGTCCTGAGGACCAAGCTCCTTGCCGAGGTCCCCGAAGGGAAAGGCCTCTCTCCACACCGCCCTGCAGTTCAACCCGGACGACTCGGCCCACCGGTAGTAGTCCCATACCCCCAGAGAGAGAGGGCACACCTGACTCCCCCTGTGAGCAGCCGAGACGTCAGTTGTCCAGACAGTCCTCTGGTCCTGAAAGGGCCTGAAACCTGTATAGTGTATTGTGTTATTATTTTTACATTGTATTCAGTGCTGTGTGAATTTAAGGCTATATACATATAAGGTTGCTTGATCAGAGTTTTTGTGCCCTGTTCCTCTAGTTGTGTGCTCTAGACCCAGTCTAGAAAAGAACCCTATGCTAGTGCACATGATCAAAGGGCAAGTAGTTGAACTTTGAACATGTTGCATAACAAAGGGTATTGATGTACAGGAAGTCCACACAGAGGGGACACCAGAAAAAGTTTACAGTGAAAATGGGAGTATTGTTCGTAAAGGTAGACAATGTTGTATGGAAGAGTGGAGTAGTACAGTGGTGAAAGAAGTAAGAGGAAGATGAGTGAGAGTGGGCAAGATGTGAGAATAAAGTAGCCTACAGGTACCAGTATGTTATGACCATTGTGTCTGGGGGTTCCCAGGAAGTAGGCATTGATTAGAATAAGTAGCCACAGATGTGTTATGACCATCCCATTTGGGGGTTCCTAGGAGGGAGTAGGCACTTATGTCCCACACGTAACATTACTTTGTACATTTGCTTATAGTTTTTATCAATGCAAAATGAAAATCTGCACTCCTATTATTTTGCTACCAAGTTTGTTTCTGCCGACAATGATGTGCAGTTCCTGATGGGTTTAAGGGATTCAAAGATGAAACCCTATTTGAGTTAATCTCAGGTGGTGAAGACCACTAAATCTCCACCCTCTAGCTGCAGAACCCCTCACCTGTAGCCCATCTTTGGTCTCCATAGTATGTGTTTCTTCCTTATTGTGCCCTTTTCATAATTTTCTGTTAATGTGTGTGTGTGTGTTGCTGACACTTACCATAATAGTATGTAATTACCTCCACCAAGGAGGTTTTGTTTTGCCCTGCGTTGGTGTGTTTGTTAGGATTACTTAAAGGTATGAATGGATTTTGTTGAAATTTTGTGGATGGGTGCGTCATGGTCCAAGGAAGAAAGGATTGAATGTTGGGCCGCATCCAGAGTAACCCACACACTTTCTCTGAAAGTTCTCAATGATATTTCAATTAAATTTTGTGGAATGTTGGGTCATGGACCAAGAAAGAATTAAATTTTAGGGTGGATCTGCATCCTATATTGACGGATCCAGATCCAGGATTACTCAGCAAGTTAATAATGGAGTTTAATGAAATTTTGTGTAAGGGTGGGCCATGGGCCAAGGAAGAAATCATTAAATTTTGGGGTGGATCTGGAGTATCCTGTGCAATATCTCCAAATGTTCTCATCATTATTTCAAAGAAATTTTGTAAAAAGGTGGGCCATGAACCAAGAAAGAACTGAATAAATTTGGGGGCAGATCCAGATCCTTTTCATTGACAATTGCATTGGTGGAGATATCTGCACTCTGAGAACTTTCTAGTTATTCATGTATTTAGTGGGTATAAACTATGAAATGGAAAATTTGGGTTTAAAAGTGGATGCCCAGTACCAGTTAGGATAAATCCTATACATCCTGTGCTTTTGTTATGCGCAATATAAATGTCATGCACTAGGTTCGGTACCCTTTATGTGCAGTAACTAAGGGATCACTGTACTCTTTTCATTATACCCTAGCCTAAAATTGCCACCTCTCGTTCTTGAATGGCAAGTTGTAGAAAGAGGCTAACAATGTTCATCATGAAGTATGAAGGAAAGAAAATATAGCCATATTCTTGTCATTTTCTGCCACTAAACTACGTGAAACCGCAAAAGGACAAAAATCTGGGCCAGGTTGAGCAGTGTAATTATACAATGTAAGATTAATACACAGAAATCAGAGCTTCAATTTATTTTATATTTAAGCACGAGATGTAACACTAACTTGCCAGACATGCACTAGGTTCGGTACCAGTTACGTGCAATAACCAAGGGATCGCTGTACTCCTTTTGTTATATCCTGGCCTAAAATTGCCACCTCTCCTACCTCGATGTCATGTTGTAGAAAGAGGTTAACACTGTAATGTTCATCATGAAGTATGAAGGGAAGAAAATACAGTACAGCCATAGTATTGACATTTTCAGCCACTAAACTATGTGAAAGCCCCCCAAAAATTAAAATCTGGGACAGGTTAAGAGTACTGTGCAGAGTTACACAATGTAAGATTAATACACAGAAATCAGTGCTTCAATTTATTTTATATTTAAGCACGAGATGTAACACTAACTTGCCAGACACGAATCTTGCTGTCGCTGTAGCCAGCAAACAGAGTCTGACCATCAGCAGACCATGCCATCGACAGACACTGAGGTGGTTCTGCTTTAGGGTTTTGTGTGATAACATCTGGTTTCAGTTCATCAACCATGTTCTTCCCTTCTAGATCCCATATCTTGATAGAGGGGCCAGTTGCAGCACACAACCAGTAGCGATTGGGGCTGAAGCACAGCGAGTTGATGGTGTCAGTATGATCCAGGGTGTACAGGTGCTTATCATCATTCAAGTCCCACAGCATTGCCTTGGCATCCTAGTGAGAGATCAAACTGAAGTTACAATCACCTCACTCAATTCCAAGTTACAATCACCTCACTCATTTCCCACAAACAAATAGGATGGGTAATATCCCGAGTTAATTAGGAAACTAAAAGCAATGTCTACATACAATGGGACAGCCAAATGTAAGTTTGCTTAACAGTACTATACTGTTCGCGTTTTCGTGATTCTCTTGTGGCCCGCCCCCTTGGCCCCGCCCACTCACCAGTCAGCCCGAGTAGGAATTCGAAGCCAGTCTTGCCTTGCCAACGTCGGGTAAACATGTCAGGCGCTCTCATTTATCACAGCAACAAAACTTTTACTTAACCCCTTAACTGTGATTATATCTTTTCCATTTAACTAGGAAATTTTTTTTGTAGTAAAGGATGTTGGAAAAAAGTACCAAGGAACATCATCGGCCAGAAAGGTTTGTGAAGTAACGAAAGTTCTCCGAGAAAAAGTTACACATTTCCTTATATTTGGTATCCACACACACAATCCTTTTCCCTCTAAAAAAATTTAAATGACTTCATGTGTATAGAATCAAATTTCTTATATGGCATTGTTGGTTTACACTGTATAAATAATTATACTGTACTGAGTAGGCGAAGCCAGTGACATTTCGTTTTCTTACTTCTGAATTCGAACCCTCTAATTTTAATGAAATGTAAGAAATAAGGAAAATTACAATATGGTTATGAAACTGTGGTAACTTAACAGACATGACATGTAGATAACTTACTATGTTTAACAGCGGCACAGCTGCAATGTGTTACTGTACTGCCAAGCTCTGACGTTTCTTGGCGCGAAAACTCAACTGCTGTCACGGGAGGAGGGGGGCTGCTTCTTTTCAAACTGATTTTGAATCAGTTAGCAAATTTTTGTGCTTCCTTTGTCATACAGAAATTAATTCAAAGTAAAAGTAAATAATACGATACTATTTCGTAGTTAGGCTCATTACTCTATCAATAAGGAGAATAATTATCTCAGCCAATCAGCAACGAGTAGAGCTGGAAGAAGGCAGGGCATCAGGGGCACAAAAGAATGACGCAAATGCTTCCAGTATAGTAGTTGTTCCCTAGGAAGTCTGGCCAAACAGCCCTGAGTCCCTAAGGAAGGCCACGGCCAAGATCGGGCTTTCCCACAGAGCTCTCAAAGGAGTGTATGTTGTGTTGTTGGCATAGGTGATTGTGTGCAATGCAGTCATCCATAATGTGCTTAATAATATGGGGTGCTGTGTTACATCCTGGACAGGCATCAGTGACTGAGTCACCCAGCCTCTTCTGATAACTTAAGAGGGCTGGATGATGCCCACTCCTCAGCCTGCCCAGGTGGACCCTGTCCTCTCGAGGGAGATAGGATTCAGAAGGATGGATATCAGGAGGCCGTGCATGCAGCTGTGTGTTGTCTAAGTGACTGAATGGAGTAACGAGTGATTTGAATATGGATATGCTTCTGGACGCTGGTCTGAGGCAGGCGAGGGGGGGGAGAGATGACAGTATTTGTGTATGATATCATGCACTGGGTGCTGTTTTAATGTTTCTTGGTGTGTGTGTGGATGTGGTGCCATGTAATGTAGTGGATGTTGTGGGTTTGTGGAGGCTGCAGCGAGAATTTGAGTGCCTCTCATGTCTAGATGATCCTTGACTTTGAGGACTTTGGTTTTCTGGTGTAGGTGGATTGTGGGTGTAGTAGCTGTGCAGCCTGTGATTATTTTTAGGACATTGTGTTATAGTGTGTTTTGCGAGGTTAGGAGCCCAAGCAGGGCTTGCATAATTCATCACTGAATGTAAATATTGTTTGTATACTGTGGTGGTGGTTTCTTTGTTATGTCCAAATGTTGTATGGGCAAGTGACCTTAAGTCATTGAGTCGATGTTAATTTATTTTTGATGTTTGTGATGTGTTGTTTAAATGACAGTGATGTATGTTACACCAGGGATTTTGTGTGTGTGTGTGGTAGGGGAGTGTTATTTACAGTGAGGTGTGGAATGTGACTGTGTTCTGCTGTCCAGTTTGTGAGAAGAGTCACTGTAGATTTGGCTGGGGCTATTTTGAGCCTGTTTGTGGTGAACCATTCATGTAGTGTGTTTAGGTAAGGTTGGAGGATGTGTGCAGCTGTGTTTGCATTTTGGTGTGTACATGTGTTATGTCGTCTGCATAGGAAGCTATGTGTATCTGTGGTGTGTGGGGTGTCGGTACATCATGAATGTATAGGTTAAAGTGTGTAGGGGACAAAACAGATCCTTGGGGACTCCATTTGTGATGTTTCTAATGTTCGAGGACTGACTGGCAAATGTTGAACATGCACATCTGCCTGCTAAGTAGTTTGCCAGCCATCTTTTTGTGTTATTGTGCATGTTTGTGTTGAATACTTTGTTTGTGAGGTTGTGGCGGGGGATGGCAACAAAAGCTTGACTAATGTCTAGTATGCTTAGTATTTCACACTACACCTAGCTTCTATCTGATACATAGCCAAAAAACAAACCAAACTCCTCCCAACTCCTAAGTTAGGAGGAGCTTCAAAGATAAAATATTCAGTAAACTTCTGTTCCTCACTGCTCACCCAGTAACTTCAGATGAGTATTCAAAATTCATGCTTTGCCTCATACAATGACCCAAAGCCAGAGATAATTAACCCTTTCAGCAAGATATCATTCTTGTTCTCTTACCACTTCCATAAAGAGTAGGTAATCTTTCTAGTTCAAAAAGATTATGCTGAATAAAATAATCTTCCTCTTATGGTCATCTTTCAAACAATCTAATCTAACAAGCTTATGATCAGTTTCTCATGCTACTTAATGGACTTTGTAACAAAGCATGGACACCATCCACTCCTTCCTAAACCAAGAGAAAGACCACTATCTATGTGATAACCCGTTTTAACCTGAAAGTCAACACAATGGTCTCTACCCCACAGGCAGTAAGGAGTGAATTATTTTTGTGTGTCACCATTAGGCATATAAAGTGGACCAGGGATCTGTGAATGAATATGGCCTATTCACCGGACACTCGAGATTCCTCCAAATTTTGCATCTGGATCCCTCCCACACAATTTCTTAAGAACATAATGGTAGATGTTCATAAAAACATGATGCTGAGTATCATACCATTTGTGTTATAGCAGAAAACTTACCTTGCCACCAGAAGCACACAGAGAACCATCAGGGGAAACTGTCACTGTGTTCAAATAGCCAGTGTGGCCATAGTGGTTGGTCTTCAGTTTGCAGTTGGTCAGGCTCCACACCTGTAAGCAATGGTAATTCAGTAACACATGGTTATTTACACATTACACAAAAAAATCCTACTACAAATGAATTTTACTTAGCTAAGATTCCTACTGCTAATGCAATTTACATAATACTGTATATCAAAAACACATCACAACAATAAGACATGTAACGCACCTATTGCTAAAACTGTACAACATCCAAATCAGTAGGTGCAGGGCTTTTTTCTTATTCCAAACTGTACATGTATCTTTACCTTAACAGCCTTGTCCCAGCCACAAGAGACAATGATGGGGTTGCTGTTGGAAGGAGAGAACCGGACACAAGACACCCAATCAGAGTGGCCATCCTCCTGAATGGTATACTTGCACTGGGCTAGGGTGTTCCACAGCTGAAAGGCATTATTGTATTTTATAACTTACAAACAATGAGAACAATATAATTAACTTACAAAACACTGTACAGAAAAATTAAGTATGAATAAAATCCAAACTCTGAAAGTAAGAACAGAAGTGGAGGAATAGAGGAAGAAGTGGCTAAAGCAGTAACAGGACAGGGGTTCAGTTGAAATAAGAACTGAATCCAGTGAGTCCTCAATAAATGAAAGGGATAGGGGCCGAAAAAACCTTCCGTAATTTGAAATTTCATATATCGGAACGATCTTCCCCATTGAAATACAATATATATAGAAATGTGGGGATGCGTTCCAGAACCCCCTCAGACCCCCCACCTAAACTTTACCCCTCCTATATTGAAGTAAGTAATACAGTACGTGTAGAAGCAAGTAATACCTGTCGATGTAGAGAATGAGGTGGCCATTTTCTTATATATCTCCATTTTCTTGGTCACAGTCCCAATGGTGGAAGCTGCAAGGCCTAAAGCAAGGCCTAAAACACTCCCTACCCTTCCTCATGGTGTCTTATAATTTCCAATTTCCTCTCCAGAGTACAGTGCTGCTGCTTCTTTGCAGTGGACTCCCCTGATGCAGATGATGATGCAGGGCACTTGGGAGGCAGGTCTAAACAGTACGAAAAGGTGTAGAGCTGCGAAAATATCCTCACATACAGCGAAGCAGTGAGGAGGGACATGGACTCTGTTCTGCGACAATTTGCCATCAGATAATACCCAGTCAAAACATGGACGTTTCCCTGTCAGGACAATTCACACCCAAGATGATTCCCCGTCATTCTACAAATACAGTAAGCGCGGAAAGTGTTGACGCCATCTTAAAAAAAGAAAACATTCTTGTGGTTAGCAAGGAGAAACAAATAAATTGACACTCACCATTGAATTTAGTATTTACTGGCATTCCCCTTCACCTTTATTATCTTCTTAAGGCGTCTGGGGAGACTGATGGCGTAGTTTTGCAGAACAGACGGACTAAAACTGCTCCATAGCTGCAGCCTCAAGTTTAGGCAAAGATGATGTGTCCATACTACGCAGCTGCCGCTTCATGTGTGCCCATAAATTCTCAATGGGATTGATATCTGGGCTGTTTCCGGGCCAATCTCGAATAAAGGGAACCTCACAGTCTGTTAGCCACTGTTTCACTGACTTTGCAACATGTGCAGGGGCAGAATCTTGCATAAATACTCTTGCCTTGGTTTTATCAAAAGAGTCACTTAAAACATCACATAAGAGCTCCAAATAATTGTTCTGGTTCACTTTTTCATTTGCAGGTAGAATTACCAACCTACCAACACCATAATATGTAAAGCAGCCCCAAGCCNAGCAATGGAAAACTGTGCTTTGGAGTGATGAGTCAACATTTACTGTCACTGGTACCCCTTCATCACGAGTGTACCGCAAACCAGGCAGTGACCCCCTGGATCCTAAGTACACTTCCAAGTTTGTTAAATACCCAGCCTCACTCATGGCTTGGGGCTGCTTTACATATTATGGTGTTGGTAGGTTGGTAATTCTACCTGCAAATGAAAAAGTGAACCAGAACAATTATTTGGAGCTCTTATGTGATGTTTTAAGTGACTCTTTTGATAAAACCAAGGCAAGAGTATTTATGCAAGATTCTGCCCCTGCACATGTTGCAAAGTCAGTGAAACAGTGGCTAACAGACTGTGAGGTTCCCTTTATTCGAGATTGGCCCGGAAACAGCCCAGATATCAATCCCATTGAGAATTTATGGGCGCACATGAAGCGGCAGCTGCGTAGTATGGACACATCATCTTTGCCTAAACTTGAGGCTGCAGCTATGGAGCAGTTTTAGTCCGTCTGTTCTGCAAAACTACGCCATCAGTCTCCCCAGACGCCTTAAGAAGATAATAAAGGTGAAGGGGAATGCCAGTAAATACTAAATTCAATGGTGAGTGTTAATTTATTTGTTTCTCCTCGCTAACCACAAGAATGTTTTCTTTTTTTAAGATGGCGTCAACACTTTCCGCGCCTACTGTAAATACAACGGTCTCGTATGTAGCCTTATGTTAAACGATGAAGTGAAACTTCGTAAGTCACCAGATTCATCTTTCAATGTACAGTATTTATATTTTTTCTGTTAATACCAACTATTTGCTGCCACATTTTACATTTATTATAAAAAGAATATACCACTGTCATCTTTATAACTCATTTAATTCGAAAACTAATATACAGTAAACCCTTCATAAGTCGACTTTTAGAAGACGGAATCTTCGGTTAGACGAATTCAGGCCGAGACCACGTATGCAGTAGGCCGAAATGCGGAGGTAGGGGGAGAAATGGCACCAGGCGCACAAATGGCGCCTGTCTGCCGCTTGCCTTTGGAGATGTGGTGGTGTCATTCTTACTTTCATCTAGTGTTGAGAAGTGCTTTCCTTTATTTTGCCTTCTGCCTTGTCATGGAAGGCTCAAAGCATAAAAGAAGTGATACTGGCACCTCTAGTCATAAGGGAATGAAGCTTAAAAAAAAAAAAGTGTGTGCATGTGTGTTAAGTGATCATGATTAAAGTTCAGTACTATTATTACTGCAAGTGTTACATCACAGTCTATTATAGTGATTACATTTAAGTTTAGTTCTTAATGTTCAGTGAAATAAATACTGGGTACTGTTTAGAATATTACGTTAAACTGTGAACTCAGCCACCACCATCACCAACACAAACTGCCAACGGACGTATACTGCCCCTAACGAAAGGTAAATTAGGTGCACTGAATTGTTTCTTTTTTTGTCTTTCTTTATTCATTTATACACTGTATATGCTCCTTTAGTATTGAAAAGACAAGTAATAAGTATTGTTTTTGCAATTTGCGGGGTGAAAATCCATCTCCAACACACGCTGCCAATGGGTCTGTACTATATACTGCCTCTGTGAATGATTTTCCAATTAACCACTTCAGTACCGTGACGTCTATTTCTACTTTATTTACGCTTCCTCCAGGCGATTTTATGGCACTCAGGACTAGACTCACATACTGAAGGGGTTAATGAAGGTTGTACCAACCCCGTGCACTTCAACAGATCCTCCCTACACTGAATAAAATCGTCTGGTGGCAGCAAGAACAAAATGAAAATACACCCAGCAGTGAAGGGGTTAAAGGTATATTAAATGCACTAAATTGTTTTTTGTCATAACTTATTTATTTGTAGGCTATATGCTCCTTTAATTTAGTGTTGAAAGGACAAGTAATAGGTATTGTCTTGGCAATTTTGGGGGGTGAAAATTCGGTAAGACAGAAAATTTGGTAATTCGACCCAGGGTAGAGCCCCAAATAGTTTGACTTATGAAGGGTTTTCTGTACTTGCTAAAATAACTGATATGTAATAAATGACTGGGAATCGTCCTGACAGCGAGCTGTCTTGTTATTGTTGAAACGGCGAACTGACCTGACGGTGAGTTGTCCCGAAACTGTGGACTCAACTGAGAAGCACGCAAAAAAATTGTTCACCAGAGAGGTGTTAATTCGTTTCCTCGCTGCAAACGAGCTCGCCCATTTTGAATTTTTTTTCATTTCCTTTCATATCACTTTTTGTAATATTGAGACATACTTTCGTACTGTGGAATTCGTCCTACATTCATCGCTTTCGTCCATCCATCATCCAATCCTATGTTGCCCCATGAGGAGTGTAGGAACCCAGGGCTAGGCAAGTTGGTCCTGACATTTAAGATGAGAATGACCAGCCTCACTCATCCCTGAGTGGCATTACATGAGCAATAAACCCCAACCATCCCTTGGATATAAACCTTCATCGGTTCAATCCGATTGGAGCGCCTTAATTACCCACTAAACCATCAGGAGCCAAAATTTGGTTATATGGTTACCACCCACCATAGTAAAGGGTTTCCTGGTGTACAGGAAACCATTTGGTTTGTCAATCAGTGTAGAGTCACCCACAAGCAGAAGGAAGAGGAAAGAATGAGAGAAGGAAAGACAGAAGAGGGAGTGTATAGTCACCTGTAGGCAGAAATACGAGGAAAGAATCAAGGAAGGAAAGACAGAAGAGGACAGAACGAAAGAAGGATGGATGAGAGGAAAGGGCAGAAATCTGAAAGCAGCACTACACTGAGTGAGTGCATGGTGAGTGCACATCGAAAATTCGTACTTCGGGTCTTCGTTTATCAAGGACTCACTGTATACTGAGAGCAAGAAGCACGTATAGAAACTAGTGAAGAGGAAAAAGATGGAAGTAAATGATGATCTGGGAAGGAAAATGAATGCACACTACTCTGAAAATAGGAAGTTATTCTGGAAAGAGGTGCAGAAATGTTGAAGTGAAAGCAGAAAGAAATGTGATGGTGTGAAGGACGTAGGTAGTAGATTATTAACCCATGAGGATGAAGTAAGGACCAGATGAAAAGGCTATTTTGAAAGCCTGATGGATGGGAATAGAGAGAGCAGCAGAGCAGCTGTAAACATGATTGGTTTTGGGGGTGTGCAGAGAAGGAATGCAGTGCCAGGAGTTATGACACTCTCACAGGTGAAGAGTGCTGTGAAGCAGCTGAAAAATGGGAAAACAGCAGGGTTTCAACTTTAGACAGGAAGAGGTTGTGATGAAAAAAAGCAGCAATGCACACCATTTAAAAAGGCATGGGAAATTTAACTTTAAATGCTCATCTATCATGTTGGAACTGACCTAAATTTAAGTTTACAGATTAAATAGGATGAAGTGCTATGAAATGGAATAAAAGAACTGAATGAGTGGGATAACAAATTACCTGACAGATGTGAGTTGACATGGGAAGGAAAAATGCACTACCAGTGTGCCCATAGAAATACTTTTCCATCTGAGATCTATCGAATACAATTATGTGAAGCTACAGAATGTGGTGAAAGTTTTTGGTATATCAGATGAAGACAGGATTCTTGGGAGTGATGAGTGAATGGAAGCATGGTCCATTGGACTTGGCAAACTTGGGCTGTCTGGACGTTGCTACTAGGGTGGGAAAGGTGGTCCGGATGATGAAGATAGTAATTTCTAAATAGCAAAGCCATGTGTAGTGTAGTATGAAAGGAGAGAACATTACACTAGTATGACAAAGAAGTGTAGTAACTGTGACAACTACAGAAGAACAAAGACACTTAGCTCTGAAAAGGTCATTTCATAATTCTCACATTAATATTTTTGACACACGCCCACACAGGGGGGGAGAGAGAGAGAGAGAGAGAGAGAGAGAGAGAGAGAGAGAGAGAGAGAGAAA
>JAGKTI010006286.1:0-19220 GCA_018397915.1 Birgus latro | reverse complement strand
CCACTATCCGGACACCTCACTATTCGGACATCGTGGGCTGAACCCCCCCCCCAAAAAAAAACTTTTCCCGACCGCGTCACTTTGAATTTCCCGCCCGCGCCAACTAGCTCCCTTCCTGCTCAATCTCCCTCCTACTAGTTCTGTCTCAACTCCCGTGAACAGTGGATGGCTGTCCGCTCGTTTGTGGTATTTTCGTTCTTGCTTAAATAATCAAAAGTCACAGTGCTAAGGATTAAGTGTAGTTAAACACTGGATTACTGGACATGCTTCAAGAGCAATTATGACCACTGTAAAAACCTTAGAGAAGAGGGTAAACAACAATCATGGACTGTAAGTAAACTCTCATCCTAGCAACAAACTCTCATCCCTTTTCTGTCCAACTCTCTAATGCAAGAGTTAACCGTTACTCCCAGTCCTTCATTTATGCAACTGGTCAACTCTGGAACTGTCTCCCTCTGTCTGTATTCCGTGCTTCCTATGATCTCCAATCTTTCAAACGCAGTGTGTCCAGGCATCTCGAAGTGAATGGATCTTGAATTTGGCTCTCTTTTGTGTTGTTTTTACTTTTTCTTGGAAGGAACAGTATGTGGGCCCATGGCCCTTGGTTCCTTCTTCCTTGCATAAAAAAAAAAAAACATTGTCAACTGCTAAATATTTTCCATGATCACTTCTAAATCCTCATTCTCTGGTTACACTTTTTTTACTTCACGCTTTGTGTCCCATATTTGAGTGCACAGGCTGTGAAAGAGGTGATTTTCTCAGTGATTACCATGTCTCTTACATACGTTCACTATCTATTCAACTGGTGAACATTTTTGCCCCACACACCTCTAAATCATAATTTTTCTGGTTACATTTTATTTAATTCATGCTTTGTGTCCCATATTTGAGTGCACAGGCTGTGAAAAGGTGACTTTCTCAGTAATAATCATGTCTGCCTTACACACCTCAAAATCGTCATTTTGGGGTTAAAATTCGATTAATTCATGCTTTGTGCCAATTATTTATGTGAATGGGGTCTTAATTAAGTGCTATGCATGTCCACCAGGGAGGCAGGTAGGTGGTTTTCTGATTTAGGTTAGGTTAGGTTAGGGTCAAGAATGACCAGTGCTGTTGGTGAACAGTGAACACCTTTGCCATACCTAACTCTTTTTCTGGTAACAATCTATTTATCTGATGCTTTGTATCCCATATTGTAGTGCATAAGATATGAGAAATGATGATTTTCATAGTAATAGCCACGTCCGATACTACCTCAAATTCATCATTTTGGGGTTAAAATTTGATTAATTCATGCTTTGTGCCAATTATTTATGTGAATGGTGTCTTAATTAAGTGCTATGCATGTCTGGGAGGGAGGTAGGTAGGTGGTTTTCTGATTTAGGTTAGGTTAGGTTAGGGTCAAGAATGACTGGTGCTGTTCGTGAACAATGAACACCTTTGCCATACCTAACTCTTTTTCTGGTAACAGTTTATTTATTTGATGCTTTGTATCCCATATTTTGGTGCATAAGATATGAGAAATGATGATTTTCATAGTGATAGCCACGTCCGATAGTCACAGTACACTAACCTGCCAACTCGTGAACACCCCTGCCTTACTCACCTCAAATTCATCATCTTTGGGTTATTTGATTAATTCATGCTTTGTGCCAATTATTTAAGTGAATGGGGTCTTAATTAAGTGCTATGTATGTCCGGGAGGGAGGTAGGTAGGTGGTTTTCTGATTTAGGTTAAGTTAGGTTAGGGTCAAGAATGACCGGTGCTGTTGGTGAACTGTGAACACCTTTGCCATACCTAACTCTTTTTCTGGTAACAGTTTATTTATTTGATGCTTTGTATCCCATATTTTAGTGCATAAGATGTGAGAAATGATGATTTTCATAGCGATTGCCACGTCCGATACTTATTTACACTAAGTTGCCAACTCATGAACATCTATGCCTTACTTACCTCAAAATCATCATTTTTGGGTTAAAATTCAATGAATTCATGCTTTGTGTCCATATTTAATGCATATGGTGTGAGAAAAGGTGATTTTTATAGTGATTTCCATGTCTGATACTTACTTACACTTGCTGGCAAGTTGTGAGCACCTATGCTTTACTCACCTCTAAATCATCATTTTTTGGTTAAAATTCAGTTAATTCATGCTTTGTGTGCATTATTTATGTGAAAGGGGACTTAAATAAGTGCTATGCTTGTCCGGTAGGGAAGTAGGTAGGTGGTTTTCTGATTTAGGTTAGGTTAGGTTAGGGTCATGAATGACCAGTGCTGGAGCTTCAGGGCCAATATCCGGACATGCCTTTGGCTCTATTATGTCGGATGGTGGAGGGATTACTGTATATAGGAGGACTGAAGGGTAACCTCCTGGAATGGATGAGAGACTTTTTGAGAGAGAGACAAATGAGGAGAGTAATAAAGGACAGGAAGTCTGGATGGAGAGAAGTAACAAGTGGTGTCACACAGGGCTCGGTGTTGGCGCCAGTAATGTTCCTGATTTACGTAAATGATATGGTAGATGGAGTGAACAGTTATGCAAGTCTGTTTGCTGATGATGCAAAGATCTTGACGAAGGTAGAGGTTGAAGGGGACTGTAAAATGCTGCAGGAGAATCTGGATAGGATACATGATTGGAGCCGGATGTGGGAAATGAAATTCAATGCAAAAAAATGTAAAATATTAGAAATGGGTAAAAGCACCAAGAGATCATCACTTAATTATACGATGGGTAATGAACCAATCACAAAAGCAAGAGAAGAGAAAGATTTAGGAGTGCTGGTCCAGGATAGTTTGTCATCTGAAAAACACATTAACAAGATAGTTAGAGAGACATATAAACTCTTGACCAATATAAGAGTGGCATTTCATTACATGAATGAAGAGATGATGAAAAAATTGATAATGGCCATGATCCACCCAAGGTTAGAAGTAGTGTGGTCCCCACACAAGAAATAAAGATATAAACAAGACTGACAGAATAAAAAGAACAGCAACTAAGATGGTCCCCAGTCTGGCAGATTTGTCATACAGTGAGAGGCTAGAAAGGCAGGATTTGCCTTCCTTAGAGGAAAGGAGAAAGAGGGGTGATATGATTGCAGTGTTCAGGACCATGATGGGAGTAGGTAAAATTGACAGAGAAGATCTGTTTGCATGGGATAAGAGAGCAACAAGAGGACACGGACTGAAACTGAAGAAGCCACGCTGCTTGAAGGACATCAAGAAATATAGTTTTCCACATAGATGCATAGACCTGTGGAAGAGACCGGACAAAGAGATCGTCCAATCTAAAAACTTAAACGAGTTTAAAGCAAAATTTGACTTACTGAGAAAAAGAGACGGGACCCCATGAGCGTAGCTCATTTCCTGTATATCACAATTAGGTAAATACACTCACAATACTTGCCGCCTGTCTCTCCTCTCACTTCATTGCCACCACTCACTAGGAACTTTTTTCTTTCAAATGTTTTTTGTTACTTTATGCTACTGAAATAGTTTTCCACCTACCTCTAGGCAGATAAGTCATTATCTGAAGATACACCCCTTCCCCAACATCCACATCGTTCAGTTGCCTGTTGTGGTAAGTGATCTCTATTTACCAATCTGTACACTAATTACCTCCCCCACTTTATTGCTCAGTGATTTTCATAGAGGTTGCATGTGCACTAAAATGAAAGTTAAATAAGATCAGAAGGGGATAAAGTTTTCAAAAGGGCAACAGCAGGGAAATCTACAGATTTCACCATACGTCAGCTGTGTAACACGGATTTCAATGCCGTGAGATGCATGTTTCAGTTTACACAGCAAAATTCCCAGGTACACCATAAGTGCTACTTATCAAGGTACAATGTAAAATAAAAAAGTCTCCATTTTATTCTTCATGCCTATGTGTCGTGTCACTTATAAAGGCTCCAACAAGCTTCTTGGTTACCTAATGGCTGCTCTCCAAGCTGCTCAATCTCTGGCAGCCTCCCTATTAAATCCTTTATCTCTGAGATCACACTTTATGACCTCATCCCGGGTCTTTTTTGGTCTGCTTCTTGCAAACCTATTCCCAATGTTCACACTTCTCACTTGCATTGAACTGCCATCTACCATCTTCTCAACATGCCCAAACCATCCCAATCTACCCCTCCTCATCACAACACCATACATTACAGCCACATCCTTCCTCTCAACTCTTCAATCACAATTCTAGCTCTTCCCCCGAGGCCAAACATTCAATGACAAACTACACATTCATCTGTTCATTGCCATTTCTGTACGCTGAAGCCTAGGAATATTATCTTCCTTTTCCAGCCCGGGTCTCACAACCATGCAGCATTACACTCCGAACACATGTCACTGTCTTTAAACAATTTTATTCAGCTTAAAGAATACTTTTTTCTCTATTGGGTAAAGATGTAGCTATCCATAATTAACTCCACTGCTTCAGATTCCTATGTTAAATAAAAAACCTCCAGTAAACTATTTTATATTTTACCCTACCACATCAGAGATGAAGTGAGAGTGGCCATGGAGGCGCTTCTGGGGGATGCCATAGTGGTTTTCCTCACGGGTCAGCTTCCACAATATCAGCGACTTGTCTGTTGGGTCAAGTACGAGTTACATTAGGCAGAAGCAAGATACATATGACCAGCCTCACTACTGAAGAAATAGCCTAAATGCCAAACATGAAGAGGACACTTGCATTTCTTGCATTTTAACGAAATATCACTAAGCCAAAAAACTGGCACTTACCACTGTTCGTATTTGACTGCCACAACCTATATACATTCTCTTCTAACCTAAAAAGACACACTGTTTCATATTATGGAATGCCCTATTGAGGATAGGCATGGTACAGCTCTTTTCTATGGATCAGAAGCTAAACCATGTGCCAAAACAAGTTAAATACTTTCTAGCAGTTGCTGCAAGCAATTGGGGGAGAATTTTTTTTTTCCTGTCACTGCACCCATGCCTGTCTGTTATTTCTCTGTGCTCTATGACATTACCCCCATAAATTGGGGGGAAGAGGGCTATGGAATTTTTGTCTATGTTATTTCAATTTTGTCCCATATGTGATTGGTTCACGATCAATGTGGGCGTACAACAAGGTTGCGTGATGTTCCCATGGTTTTTCAATATATGTATCGATGGGGTGATAAGAGAAGCAAAAACCTGAGTAATGGTGAGAGGGATGGTACTGGTAATGAACGGTGATGGATGGATTATCTCAAATTTGTTGTATGCTGATGGTGAAGGCTACTTGCAAATACTGCACAAGAGCTTGGTAGACTACAGCAGAGTTTTGCAGATGTTTGTGAGCATCGTGCTTTTAGAAAAGAGTGAAGTGATGGTTACTGAGAAAGAAGGTGACTCCCAGTGTGATGCTATGGAGAAAGGAGAGAGACTGGAATTGGTGAGACAGTTCAAATACCTAGGTAGTGACTGAAAAGAAAGGATGATGTGCAAAATAAGTGGAAAGTAGAGTGATACAAGGAAGGAAAGTAGCTGGTGCTATGAAGGCACTGATGAAAATCAGAGGCTTGAGTGTTGCAGCTGCGCAAGGCTTACGTGAAGGAGTGTTAGTGCCAACTTTAACATACGGATATGAGACTATGGTGTGGCATGAAAATGACAAGTCAAGAGCAAGAGCAGTGGAAATGGGACTGCTGAGGAATGTATTTGGAGTAAAGAGAGTGGATAGGATACGGAATAATCTGATTCATGAAAGACGCCGAGTGAGGAAATCTGTGGACACCAGAATCAAAGAGTGTGTACTGAGATGGCTTGGACATATGGAGAGAATGGATGACAACAGAGTGGTGAAAAAGGTATATCTGAGCCAAGTTGATGGAAGAAGGACGCGAGGTACGCCAAGATGGTGGAGGGACGTGGTGGATGAGTGTGTAAGGAAGAGAGGTACAGAATGAAGTTGGTGAGGCTAAGGGACTGACAAGAGATCAAGCTGGCTGGATGAATTTTGTGCGAAGAAACGCATAAACAGGAATTTGGCACCCCCTTTCTAACGAGACAGTGTTTGGACTGACTATCAGATAGGCTTATGTGAAGCTACAGAACGTGGTGAAGATTTTTTGGCCTATCTGATGAAGCCAGGATTCCGTGGGCTTGAATGATGAGTGAATGGAAGCGTGGCCCATTAGACTGGGCAAACTTAAGCTGTCTGGACATTACTGCTCCTCAACCTGCCCTAGGGTGGGAAAGGAGGTCCGGACAATGATGATGTACTGTAATTTCTCCTATAGTGAAGTGCAATCTTCACCCTGCAACAGCTGGGAAATTAAGAGCTCCAATACTGCTGCCACCTGACTAACTACTGTACTTCACCTGACAACCCAGGTGATACCATATTTCCCAGCTTAAACTGCTGCACTGTGTAAGATGCACCTGAACTTTGGAAGAGCAAATCTTTTTTTTTCTTTTATGCTAGGAAGAAGGAACCAAAGGCCAGGAGCCCACAAACCGTTCCTTCCAAGAAAGAAAGAAAAACAATATAAGAGAGTGCCAAATTCAAGATCCAATCATTTCAAGATGCATGGACACACTGCGTTTGACAGACTGGAGATCATAACTAGCAGGAAATACAGACAGAGGGAGACAGTTCCAGAGATGACCTGTTGCATAAATGAAAGACTGGGAGTAACAGTTAACTCTTGCACTGGAGAGTTGGACAGAAAAAGGATGAAAGTTTGTTGCTATACGGGTGTTACACGCCCGTCGCAGAGGTGGAGGGATGCAAGCAGAAAGTTCAGAGGAGCAATGACCATTGAAGTAGTGATAGGACAGCGATAAAGATGCAACAGTGTGGTGAAGAGACACAAGTTGATGGGAGCTAGTAAGAGGAGGAGAGTTAATGAGACGAAAAGCCTTTGATTCCACGCTACTGAGAAGAGCTGTACGTGGGGAGCCTCCCCACACATGAGAGCTGTACTCTATACAGGGGCGAATAAAACCCGTGTATAAAGTCAACAACTGAGCAGGGGCAAAGAAGGTACGGAGTCAGCTTAGCACACCTAATCTCTTGGAAGCAGATTTTACAAGAGATGTAATATGATCTTTCCAAGATAAGTCCCGAGTGAATGAAACCCCAAGCATGTTCAAGGATGATGCAGGATTAAGCTGCATATTATTAAACATTAGTGGGTACTCCTGTGGAAGGTTTTGTTAGGTTGAAAGGTGTAAGAACTGAGTCTGTGATGCATTAAAAACAAGATTATTTTTACCCCAGTCAGAGATATGAGCCAAGTCAGACATTAGGTGTGCCATAGCCTCATCTCTTGTTTGTTGAAGCAACTGCCGAGATGGACGTTGCAGGAACCGAATGGAAAGGTGAAGGGTGGAGTCAGTGTGAGTGGATAGGACATCACTGTTGGTAGATCTAGGAGAAGAACAATAGCCATCTACAACCGCGGCTATAGAACGACCAGAAAGGGAGCTATAGATGAAGGCACAGATAGGAAGATAGAAACCGTATGAGGGCAGTTTGGAAATTAAAGATTCATGCCAGACTCGATCGAACACCTCTGAGATGTCAAGTGCAATGGCAAAGCAGAGGCAATTGATTTGTAGCCATCTCTTTTGCAATAAAGATAAAGGAAATCAAGCACCATGCCCCCAAAGCAAAAAGGATCCATTTTTAAATTTCTACAATTGATTTTTGGCCATACTGGTACAGTGAACAAGTGACGAAGTAATTGTGTATAAAATTTCTTCGCTGATGTGCCATAGTTTTACCCCTACAGTTTCCTAAATTTAAAGACTTCAGAAAGACTTGTTTCTAAATTACACTTTCTATGGGTAAGAGAAGGATGAAGGTATGCTCGTTTTCGTTTTTGAAGGCTCCAACATGCTTGCATGTGTCGGCCTTGGTCACCTAATGGCGGCTCTCCACGCTGCTCGATCTCTGGCAGCCTCCCTATTCAGTCCCTTAACCCTTAAGTCACATTTAATGACCTCATCCCATGTCTTTCTCGGTCTACCCCTCCCCCAATATTAACACTTCTCACCCTCTGTACCCAATTATCCTCCCCCATCCTCTCCACATGTCCAAACCACCTCAGCCTACCTCTCCTCATCACAACACCAATACACTCCAGTCCCATCCTACCTCTCAACTCTTCTATCGTAAACCCAGCCCCCCCAGGCCTTGCACGCAGGGACGCACTGCACATCCACCTAATCATTGTCATTTCTGTACGTTTAAACCTGCGAATATCCTCTTACTTTACTGCCTAGGTCTCACTACCATACAGCATCACACTCCTAACACATGCTGCATACAAAGACCCCTTAGCACGTAAGGAGAGTCCTCTAAATGTCAGGAGAGGCAACAGCTCCCTGAACTTCTTCCAACCACTTCTCACTCTAGCAACCGAGCTAACTCCAGCCCCACCTCCGGCACATAACATGTCTCCCAAATAACAAAACTCCTCCACACACTCAAGAGACTCACCTGCAAGTTCAACCCTCTCACGCCTAACAATCTCCGCAGGCTCTCCCCGACACACCGCACACATGAAATCAGCATTATCTCGCAGTCTACCTCTAATACCACTACATCTCTTGTGCACCCACTTATCACAAACACTGCACAAGATGGAATTACTTCCCACACCCATGTGGCAAACTGCACATGGCCACTCTCCCACTCCTCTGATTGTACCGCCACCAACCCTAGATATCATCACATTTGTTTTATCTGCATTTACCCTTAAGCCCTTGTGCCCCATACCATCTCTCCACTTCTTAAATCTTTCCTCAGCCTCCCCTTCATTCTCAGCAATCAACACCAAATCATCAGCATACAACATCTCCCATGGGAGTCCCTCTCTGAAGTCACGTGAGAGGGCTTCAAGCACCATGATAAACAACAAGGGACTCAAAACTGACCCCTGATGCACACCAACATTCACGGGAAACTCATCACTCAAAGCTCCATTCACCCTTACCTGAGTGTGAGCACCCACGTACATGGCCATAACCACCCTAACCAGCCACTCTTCCAACCCTAGCTTTCTCATTGCCCACTTCACCACCTCTCTAGGGACTCTGTCAAAGGCCTTTTCCAAATCAACAAAAACAAAATACAATTCCCTTTTCTTGCCAATATATTTTTCCTGAAGCTGTCGAACAATGAATATGGCATCAGTGGTCCCCCTGCCTGGCATAAACCCAAACTGCATCTCATTGATATTCACTCTTTCTCTAATCATACCTTCTAGAACTCTCTCCATTACTTTCATTATCTGATCTAAGAGCTTTATACCTCTGTAATTTCCCCTTTCCAGGGCATCACCCTTTCCTTTGTACACATTTACAATTACACTCTTCAGCCAATCATCTGGGACAACACACTCATATATAATCATATTTATCAGGTCAGTGACTAACCACACCCCAATATCTCCTGAGGCCTTCAACATTTCGGCAGTCAACCCAGACGCACCTGCCGCCTTCCCCACCCGCATCCTGCCTATTGCCTCACTCACAGTAGCAGCGTCAATCAAAGGCCAAGGCCCAAACACTGGATCAGCTGGCTCCAAACCTTCCCTATCCCAATCAGTACAGTAAATAATATTTCTGGTCAGAGTACCTTAGTTAAGCTGTAATTACCACGAAAAAGTTGGGCATGAAATTAATAATTGGTGTACTGAAATATGCCGTAGTCAGTCTATTCTCCATTGAGTTAAGTTACAGTATATGCATTTACTAGTCCTAACACTTCCTTAGTCTCCATCATTGTGAATTATTCAACTTACATTACAAAATACATATTTGGTCATTCCCATTACAAACACCATGCCTTACATAAATTATTCCATACAATCACATCTTGTATTTGTAAAGATCTGCAACTGGATATTATGTGATACAATATGATACAAACAGCTGAGCCACTGAAGCAATGGCTTACCCCTGGATGCAGACAGGATCATATCAGGGAAGTTCCTGTTGGTGGCAATCTGAGTGACCCAGCCATTGTGACCCACCAATGTCCCTCGCAGCTGCAGGCTCTCATTCATCCTGGAAAATATGGGAGTTCATCACACTGTGGAACAATTTTCATCATTTCACAGTTTACTCCCCATGGTTTCATAGAAGAAAAAAAAAAAAGCATTGCTACAGCTCTACATCCTTTCCAAAGCACTTCATGATTAGCATCATTTATCCTTATCTTATTCAAGTAGCTTTAGCCACACTTTTGTAAGAGATGCCTAATGATTTTTCCATATTTTTTAATGCAAGGAAGAAGGGACCAAATGTCATAAGCCTGACTGTTCCTCACGTTTCATTTCGTTTTTGAAGGCTCCAACATGCTTGCATGAGTCGGCCTTGGTCACCTAATGGCGGCTCTCCATGCTGCTCGATCCCTGGCAGCCTCCCTGTTCAGTCCCTTAACCCTTAACTCACACTTAATGACCTCGTCCCATGTCTTTCTCGGTCTACCCCTCCCCCAATATTAACACCTCTCACCCTCTGTACCCAATTATCATCCCCCATCCTCTCCACATGTCCAAACCACCTCAGCCTACCTCTCATCACAACACCAATACACTCCAGTCCTATCCTACCTCTCAACTCTTCCATCGTAAACCCAGCCCCCCCAGGCCTTGCACGCAAGGACGCACTGCACATCCACCTAATCATTGTAATTTCTGTACATTTAAACCTGCGAATATCCTCTTCCTTTACTACCCAGGTCTCACTACCAAACAGCATCACACTCCTAACACATGCTGCATACAAAGACCCCTCAGCATGTAAGGAGAGTCCTCTCAATGTCAGGAGAGACAACAGCTCCCTGAACTTCTTCCAACCACTTCTCACCCTAGCAACCGAGCTAACTCTAGCCCTACCTCCGGCACATAACATGTCTCCCAAATAACGAAACAAGGAAAAATAAAAACAATATACAGTAAACCTTGCATAAGCCGAACTTTTAGAAGCCGGAATCTTCAGTTAGCCGAACTCAGGCCGAGACCACGTATGAAAGTAGGCCGAAATGCGAAAGTAAAGGGAGAAATGGCGCCAGTCTGCTGCTTGCTTTTGGAGATGGTAGTTGCGCCATTCTTACAGTCATCTAGTGCTGAGAAGTGCTCTCCTTTTGCCTTCTGCCTTGCCATGGAAGGTTCATAGCTTAAAAGAAGTGATACTGGCACCTTTAGTCGTAAAGGAAAGATGCTATAAAAAAAAAAAAAAAAAAAAACAGTGTGCGTGTGACTTAGTGTAGTGATCATGATTGAAGTTCAGTACTATTATTACTGAAAGTGTTACATTGCAGTCTATTACAGTGATTACATTTAAGTTTAGTTCTTAATACAGAGTGAAATAAATACTGGGTACTGTTTAGAATTTATGTTAAAGTGTGAACTCTCCCACCTCCACCTCCTCCAAAACAAAACAAACTGCTGAACTTCGAAGAATCAACTGCCTCTAACGAAAGGTGTTACACTGCAGTCTATTACAGTGATTACATTTAAGTTTAGTTCTTAATATAGATTAAAATAAATACTGGGTACTGTTTAGAATTTACGTTAAAGTATGAACTCAACCACCTTCACCACCTCTGTCTACAAAACAAAACAAACTGCCAAAGAATCTACTGCCTCTAACGAAAGGTGTTACACTGCAGTCTATTATAGTTATTACATTTAAGTTTAGTTCTTAATACAGAGTGAAATAAATACTGGGTACTTTTTAGAATTTACGTTCAAGTGTGAACTCCACCATCTCCGTCTCCAAAACAAAACAAACTGCCGATGATCTAATGCCTCTGACGAAAGGCAAATTATGTGCACTGAATTCTTTCTTTTTTGTCTTTCTTTATTAATTTATACACTGTATATGCTCCTTTACTTTAGTGTTAAGAAGACAAGTAATAAGTATTGTTATTGCAATTTGGGGGGGGTGAAAATCCATCTCCAACACATGTTACCGACAGTCTGTACTGCCTCTGTGAATGATTTTCTACCAATTAACCACTTCAGTACTGTGACATCTATTTCTACTTTATTTACACTTCCTCCAGCCGATTTTATGGCACTCAGGAGTGGACTCACATACTGAAGGGGCTAACGAAGGCTGTACCAACCCCGTGCACTTCCACAGATCCAACATACACTGACTAAAATTGTCTGGTGGCAGCAAGAACAAAATGAAAATACACCCAGCACTGAAGGAGTTAAATGTATATTTTTTGTCATAACTTATTTACATATGCTTCTTTAGTTTAGTGTTGAAAGGACAAGTAATAGGTATTGCCTTCGCAATTTTGGGGGGTGAAAATTCGGTAAGCCGGAAAAATCAGTAATTCGAACCAGGGTAGAGCCCCATATAGTTCGGCTTATGAAGGGTTTACTGTACTGGGAGTAGACTGTAGCACCAGTCGAGCAGGGCAGTACTCCCGAGGTGGTTGGAAAGCAGATGACAGGGAGAGCTGGAGCTCCTGTTTCATCAGCCCTCGGGACTAGTTCCCGACCATCCACCTTTGCTGAACTTTTCGGTGTTTAAGTTACACGAGAGTAGGCCAGCATACTCTCCGATACAAGTTTCTCTAACTGTCAGCACCAAACTACATGCACAGTACACACTAAACGACCTTTCCAAAATTAAGAAAAATGGCGTCTGATAACAGTGCCTCGGAGTCGGGGGGGGATAAAAATCCGCCCTTCTCCCGGTGATGACTCATGCCTGGAACCACTGTCTGACTCACTTCTTCATTTCTGCAACATTCACGGCCCTTCTTCTAAGTTTCTTTCTGTGGAACACCACCTCTTCTCCTCTAAAACCTCACCTTCTCTTCTTAACTGAGACTCAGCTGTCTGAGGCAACTGACAGCACACCCTTTTCTGTATCCTCCTACTTTCTCTATACTCATTTCAAAGCCAAAGGTGGCTGTTATGTGCTGTATATGTACACAACGACCTGTCTTGCTCTCGTGTTCCAGAACTTGATTCTTCTGAATTCTCTACTCTCTGGATTTGGCTCTCTTGTCATTCTCTGACTAAATATACTGTATCTGCTCTGTTTACTTATCGCCTAATTCTACAGACTATGAAAAATTCTTCAACTTTCTTACTTCTATGATGGAACACATTCTATCCATTTCTCCTTTCTCTGCAATTTCCATTCTTGGAGATTTCAATGTTCACCACCACCTTTCGCTCTCCCTTCCTTTCACTGATCCACCTGGTGAACAAGCCAACACCTTTTCTATCCTTAATGCCTTAAAGCAGCTTGTACAGCAACCTACCCGTATCCCTGACTGCCTTGGAGAGAGCTCCAACATACTTGACCTCTTCCTTACAATTAATCCTTTTGCTTACACTGTTAATTCTCTCCGTCGGGCTCCTCCGATCATAACCTTATTAACTTAACCTGTCCTATCACTTTGGTGCGGCCTGCGGACCCTCCAAAGGAATGTCGTCTGTGGCACTTTGGAGCTGAGGATTGGGAGGCTCTCAGGCAGTACTTCTTTGATTTTCCCTGGAATGATTATTGCTTCCATGGCCAGAAGCCATCTGCGTATGCCTTATCCATTACGGAGGCTATTCTCTCGGGCATGGAAGTATACATTCCCTTCTCATATCCTTTGTCTAATGCAAGAAAGCCTTGGCTTAATCACACTTATTCTAATGCTGTCTGCAACAAGGAGAGGGCCTACAAAAGGTACCAGAGCCAACCCACCCCTGAATCACATCTTTCTCATGTTTCTGCCCGGAATCGTGCTAAGCCTGTTCTTCCCTCTGCTAAAAGTATTTTCATCTGCACTATACTGTATGTTCTCAGCTCTCCAACTCGAATTTTTCACGCTCCTTCTGGCACCTTGCCAAAAACCTTTCTAACAACTTTACCTCATCATCCTTCCCTCCTCTGATGGCTCTGTAGCTATTTCTTCTACTGATAAAGCAGATCTCTTCACTATGACTTTCTCTTCCAATTCCACCTTAAACAATTCCGGTGCTGTTCCTCCATCACTTCCCCCCTCTGACTTTCTTATGGCTGACATTAAAATTTCCTCAGCTGATGTATTTTCACCCATCACTGGCCTCAATACTAACAAGGTATATGGGCCTGATGGGGTCCCTCCTGTTGTCCTCAAGAACTGTGCTTACAACCTGCCTAGGTAAACTCTTTTGCCTTTGTCTGTCAACTTATACCTTTCCTTCTTGCTGGAAGTTTGCTCTCATTCAGCCAGTCCTAAAGAAGGATGACCATTCCCAATCCTCTATCGTTCAACAGCTTTAACATCCTGCGTTTCAAAAGTGTTTGAGTCTATTCTTAACAGAAATTTTTTTACAGCAACTTTCCTGTCACAAGCTTCTTTCTGATCGTCAGTATGGGTTCCGTCAGGGACGCTCCACTGGCGATCTTCTCACCTACCTTTCAGGCTCCTGGTCATCCTCCTTTAGGGACTTTGGCAAAAACTTTGCCACTGCACTTGACATCTCAAAGGCTTTCGACCGAGTCTGGCATAAACCTTTAATTTCTAAACTGCCCTCTTACAGTTTCTATCCTTCTATCTGTGCCTTCATCTCTAGCTTCCTTTCTGGTCGTTCTATAGCCACTGTTGTAAACAGCCATTGCTATTCTCCTAGATCTATCAACAGTGGTGTTCCTCAGGGCTCTGTCCTATCACGAACTCTCTTCCTTTTATTCATCAATGACCTTCTAAGCTGTACATCTAACCCTGTCCACTCGTACGCTGATGATTCCACCCTTCACCTTCCCATTTGGTTCCTGCAACGTCAGTCTCAACAGTACTTCAACAAACAAGGGATGAGGCTATGGCACACCTAATGTCTGACTTGGCTTGTATCTCTGACTGGGGTAAAAATAATCTTGTTGTTTTTAATGCACCAAAGACTCAGTTTTTACATCTACCAACCCGAAAAACCTTCACAGGAGTACCTACTGATGTTTAATAATGTCCAGCTCGTTCCAGCATTATCCTTGAACATGTTTGGGGTTTCATTCACTCAGGATTTATCTTGGAAAGAACATATTACAACTCTTGTGAAAGATTAGGTGTGCTAAGCCGACTCCGAACCTTCTTTACCCCTGCACAGTTGTTGACTTTATACACAGGTTTATTCGCCTGTTTGGAGTACAACTCTCATGTGTGGGGAGGCTCCCCACATACAGCTCTTCTCAATAGGGTGGAGTCAGAGGCTTTTCGTCTCATTAACTCTCCTCCTCTTACTAGCTCCCTTCAACCTCTGTCTCTTCGTCGCACTGTTGCATCTTTATCAATTTTCTATTGCTACTTCAATGGCCACCGTTCCTCTGAACTGTCTGCTTGCATCCCTTCACCTCTGTGACAGGCACGTAGTACCTGTCTAGCAACTCTCTCTCACCCCTTTTTTGTTCACCCCCCTAATGCAAGAGTTAATCATTACTCCCAGTCCTTCAGTTATACAACTGGTTAACTCTGGAATTGTCTTCCTCTGTTTGTATTTCCTACTTCCTATGATCTCCAGGCTTTCAAACACAGTGTGTCCAGGCATCTCGAAATGAACGGATCTTGAATTTGGATCTCTTTTGTATTGTTTTTGTTTATTCTTGGAAGGAACAGTTTGCAGGCCCATGGCCCTTGGTTCCTTCTTCCTTGCATTTAAAAAAAAAAGAAAAAAAAAGAAAAAAAAGCCTAATTCAAGATCCACTCATTTTGAGATGGCAAGACACACTGCATCTTAATGACTGGAAATCACAGGCTGTAGGAAATAAACAAAGACAACGACAGTTCCAAAGTTGATCTGTTGCATACACGACGGACTGGCAGCAACAGTTAACTTTTGCATAAGAATTGGACAGAAAAGGGATGAGAGTTTGCTGCTAGACCAATGCTATGTGCCTGCTGTAGTGGTGGAGGAATGCAAGCAAACAGTTCAGAGGAGCAGTGACCATTGAAGCAGCAACAGAGGAGAAAGATGCAACAGTTGTGAAGAGACAGAGGATGATGGGAGCCTTCAAGTGGAGGAGAATTAATGAGACGAAGGCCTGATTCCACCTTGTTTGAACAGGGGAGCCTCCCCACAGTAATACTCAATACAGGGGCAAATAAGAATGCAAGGAGTCAGCTTAGCACACCAAATCTCTTGGAAGCGGATTTTACAAGAGAGGTAATAACTATGATCTATCCATGATATATCTTGGAAGAATGAAACTCCAAGTATGTTCAATGATGATGCAGGACTGAATTGGATATTGTTAAACACTAGAGCATACAGTATTACTGCACATGATATTAACGGGCTGAAAGATGTAAAAACCAAGTTTTTGATGCATTAAAAACAAGATTATTTTTACCCCACTCAGAGATATGAGCCAAGTCGGACACTAGGTGTGCCTTGTTTACTGAAGTGACAGGTGGGAAAGATGCTGCAAGACACAAATGGAACGATGAAGGGTGGAGTCATCAGCACATGAATGGACAGGATCTGAAATGCTGCTTAGGTCACTGAAAAATGTTTCAGGCAGGGGAATGAACACTAGGCTATGTGTGCCAAGTCAGAAGGGGACTTCTTTGAGGGGGATTAGTGTCCTAGCTGAATAGGTCAGCTATTTATTTTTCTTTACAGCCAAAGGTGAGGTATTTTCTGAACAGATTTTGTGTACTGCATAAAGGTGTTTGAGAGGGAAGTGGAAGCTGAAAATTTATATCTGAAGGCAGAACAGGGAAAGCAAACTCCAGTCTTCTCAAAACTCTTTCTCCTCTTAGAAAATGCTACAAGAGGAACATTACCACATATACAGTACTGTACACACGATCAAAAAGTATTGCGCAGGAGGGGTAAGATGATATCTGAAATGATCAGTATAGCTTGTGTAGTCCTTGGATAATTGATTATCATCTGAAAATGAATTAACAATAACAACCATAAAATGTCACAAAAAAACTATTAAAAAAAAATACGTATGTAAGCATATTTGACAACATGGGAGAAAAATCATCAAACATTTCTCACGTCCATCGTCCGTGGCATCAAACTGTTTTGGGACAAATGTGCACCGATACTTTTTTGATCGTGTGTACACATAAGAACAACAGATGTGAGGTTAACTGCAGCAGGACAGTTGGCCATGCCAAGCAGCTCTTACATGAGTTCAACTAGACTATTAAAGAAGGAGGGCAAAGAAGGTCTACTTTAGCAGCAAGGAAAAGAGGAGAATGTGGAATTTCCCAAGTCTCGAATTCTTTCTGCAAAAGCAAATCTAGTTACAATAGGGAATTCAACGTAAACAGGTCTATGTTGGAGAACCTCACCCAAAGCCTGTATGGTGAAACTTGCAGAAAATTTTTAGGACAGAACATTCAATGGTTTCAGTCTTTCATACCTGTACTGAGCAATGTATTTATCAAGTAAAATCATGGCCTATCCATCTATTGCCAGAAGCCATTATCCTGTTTGGGTGGCTGTTTGTCTTTGAGTTTTTTTTTTTTTTTAATGCAAGGAAGNTCGGAGTCGGCCCAGCACACCTAATCTCTTGGAAGCAGATTTCACAAGAGATGTAATATGTTCTTTCCAAGACAAATCCCGAGAGAATGAAACCCCTAGCATGTTCAAGGATGATGCAGGACTGAGCTGGACATTATTAAACATTAGTGGGTAATCCTGAGGAAGATTTTGTCGGGTTGATAAGTGTAAGAACTGAGTTTTTGATGCATTAAAAATAACAAGATTATTTTTACCCCAATCAGAGATATGAGCCAAGTCAGACATTAGGTGTGCCATAGCCTCATCCCTTGTTTGCTGAAGTAACTGCTGAGATGGACGTTGCGGAAATCGAATGGAAAGGTGAAGGGTGGAATCATCAGCATATGAGTGGATAGGGTTAGATGTACAGCTTAGAAGGTCATTGATGAATAAAAGAAAGAGAGTTGGTGATAGGACAGAGCCCTGAGGAACACCACTGTTGATAGGTCTAGGAGAAGAACGATGGCCGTCTACAACAGCAGCTATAGAACGACCAGAAAGGAAGCTAGAGATGAAGGCACAGATAGAAGGATAGAAACCGTAAGAGGGCAGTTTGGAAATCAAAGATTTATGCCAGACTCGATCGAAAGCCTTTGAGATGTCAAGTGCAATGGCAAAGCTTTCGCCAAAGTCCCGAAAGGAGGATGACCAGGAGTCTGAAAAGTATGTGAGAAGATCGCCAGTGGAGCGTCCCTGACGGAACCCATACTGACGATCAGAAAGAAGGTTGTGACAGGAAAGATGCTTTAAAATTTTTCTGTTAAGAACTGATTCGAAAACTTTTGATACACAGGATGTTAAAGCAATTGGACGATAGTTAGAGGGTTGGGAATGGTCACCCTTCTTTGGGACTGGCTGAATGAGGGCAAACTTCCAGCAAGAAGGAAAGGTACAAGTTGACAGACAAAGGCGAAAGAGTTTACCTAGGCAGGGTGTAAGCACAGAAGCACAGTTTTTGAGGACAACAGGAGGGACTCCATCAGGCCCATATGCCTTGTTAATATTGAGGCCAGTGATGGCAGAAAATACATCAGCTGAAGAAATTTTAATGACAGTCATGAGGAAGTCTGAGGGGGGAAGTGATGGAGGAACAGCATCGGAATCGTCGAAGGTAGAATTGGAGGAGAAAGTCTGAGCAAAGAGATCTGCTTTATCAATAGAAGAAATAGCTACAGAGCCATCAGAGTAGAAAAGAGGAGGGACGGATGATGAGGTAAAGTTGTTAGAAAGGTTTTTGGCAAGGTGCCAAAAGGAGCAAGAAGAATTCGGAAGGGGCGGGCACTAATCCTCCGCCAACCCACTTGCTGACATGTAGGGAACACATATTGGACGGTTATATGATTATTACCTTGCATTGTAACTAAATGGTTTCTAGGCTTACAGGAAACCATTAAGCCTGTCACTCAATGTAGTCACCTGAAAAGGAACAAAAAGTAATAAAAGGTGATAGTAAAGATGGGAGAAATAGGGAGAGAGTAGGGTAGACACAGAAAAAGAATGACAAAGATGAAGGAAGAAGTAAGCAGCACTACATCAAGTGAGTGAATGATGGTAGCCACCACTTACCATCAAAATCATGGTGAATATCAATAATATCTGCCTAAGATGACCAGGACAGTCTCACCGACTGGATACATTTTTTTTTGTAATACAGAAGATGAAGAGGAAAGAGAGAGAGAGAGAGAGAGAGAGAGAGAGAGAGAGAGAGAGAGAGAGAGAGAGAGAGAGAGAGAGAGAGA
>JAGKTI010006285.1:12606-41321 GCA_018397915.1 Birgus latro | reverse complement strand
ATATTCTTAATACCTTCCACAAACCTTGTCTATCCACCCTGTCATATGCTTTCTCCAGATCCATGAAGGCTGAATACAACTTCTTGCCCTTCTCTAGAAACTTTTCCACTAAGGATCTAAGAATGAATATCTGGTCTATTTATATATAAAATCATCATCCATCGTAAATGCGCAGATGAACAGAGGTCTCCCCTATCCGTTTTCACGGATTCCTTGACTGAGCCAATCTCCTCCAAGTTTTGCCAGCAAACTTCTCTATCTCATCTCTCCACCTCCTGTCTGACCTTTTTCTGCTACGCTTGCAATCTCTTGGAGTCCAGTCAGGCAGCCTCTTGCTCCATCGGTTTGCTCTTCTTCTTGCTACATGACCTGTCCACCTCCATTTCTGTTCTTTTACGAGTTAAGTTTTCATCATCTGCTTACACCTTTGTTGTCCGATTCTAACATTCTGAAAATACGTTCTGGGCAGGCTGTAAATAATTTTGGTGAAATTTCATCTCCCTGATGCACACCTTTCTGTCTTAATTTTCTCTGAGACTTTAAATAACTAACTGAAACAGTTCCATTTTTATATGTTTCCGAGCAGTTTTACAGTGTTCTCATTTGCACCTTGTTTTTGCATTGGATTTATATTTACTATATGCACCACTGAGTCGAAAGTCTTTCCGTATTCAACTAAAGCTGAGCACAGTGATTTATTATACTTTGTAGTTATCTCAGTTAACTGATTAATTGTGTGTAGATGATTAGTAGTCGAACACCCGCTTCGGAATCCTGTCTGATCACGAGGTTGGTTTTCTTCCAAATTTGTCCTTAACCCGTCCACTCCCGACCGGTTTTTTACCCAGCCTGCCCCCAGGTCCCGACCGATTTTCGACTTTTTGTTTTCTGGCTGAAACCTTCGCTTTTGGTGAGAAACATCGAAAATTCATAGAGAAATCGCGATCCTGAAGTTAGAAATGTTGATATAGGTGTCACTCAACCTTACGTTTTCCTTCTTTTTCAGGGTACCTGGCTAAAGAAGATGAACTATGGAAGGGTTAACTAATTCAAGCCACTTTAAATTACGTACTTATTTCATTTATTTGGTACGAATTTATGTGTAGTACAAGTCTATATTGGTTTTCACACAATAATATAGGCATTTATAAGCATTGTTCACTCACCCAAAACCCCAATATATGGCACCTTCCTTTACGACATTACCACCTCATCACTTTTGTTTGTTTCTACCTCTAGCTTCTTTGTTTCTTTGTCCTCCACCTTAGGAATCACTTCCACCGTGAATTTCGTCATTGGAGAGACTGTGGGGCAACATACCTTTACTGGCCAAGTTACAGCTAACAGGTGAATTGCCCAGTGTGGGGGAGGGGGGGAGGGGGAGGGGGGTTAGGTGGGGCCAGGCAGTATCCCCACTTAACATAAGGTAGAGCAAGGTCTCCCACATATGCCTACCATAAATCACCCACGAATGTTGAAAAATGTGCACACACTGGGCCTTGCAAATGAGTGACGTACGATGCATGTCGTTGGGTCTGTCCGCAGATAAAAGTAGCGACGTGCATCGTACGTCGGTGGGACTCAGCGGGTTAAAGTATTCTGTTCGTAAAGACTTTAGTGAAGAGTTTATTAATAATTGATAATAAGCTAATAAGTCGATAGTTAATAAGATATTTTGAGTCGCCTTTCTTGTAAAGTGAAATAACTATTGCAATATACCATGTTTTGGGAATATTCTTTTTCTATATACACTGAGTAAATAGGTGGGAGAGCCAGTTTTCAACTTCTATTTTTGCATCCGACAGCAGATATGCTACTATTCCCTCCTCTCTTGGAGCCTTCCATCTTTTCATAGTTTTAAGAAAAATGTTTACTTCGTCTGGTATTTCACTTCTGTCAAATGAAAAGTTAGCTATCGGTGCATACAGTTCTTTGTATAATTCTTCAGCTCGCCCCACCATCCTCTCTCCTCCATTTAATAAATTCACTGTTTTTGTATTTTGTGCTTCCTAGTGCCATTTTACTTCGGACCTTTCTTAGCTCAGTCTGTCGTGAATTTTTACCCAACCCTGACCGAAACTTGGTCTAAACAAACCCACCCATATCTAATTCTCATTCAACAATGGTAACTACAGGAGGCCAGCCCAACCTGCGAGTACTTGGACTGAGTAATGAGAAGAAGCCCACCCTGGCCTGGTGTCATGTCTGGTACTCAGTCTTAGAACCTCCTACAGTCTCCAAGGTCACCAATGCTGGTAGGTGTGATGGTGAATTACAATGGTGTGATAATGCTCTCTTGATCTGGTGGTCATGAAGCTCAGTTGTTGTAAGATGTGGCAGTCGTGAGACTGGCTTATCATGTGTTGTGGTGGTTGCAAATTGTCATGGTCATGATATCTGGATGCTATGAGTTGTGATGGTCATATCAGGTAGCTATGTGTTACGGTTTTCGTGAGATATGGTGGTTTTGGAATGTGGCTGCCATGAATTCCCTATGAGTTCCAGGTGGTTGTAAGCTATGGTGGTAGTAGTAGATGTGGTTGTTCCCTAGGCAGTCTGACCGAACAGTCCCGAGCCTCTAAGGAAGGCCACGGCCGCAACCGGGCTTTCCCACAGAGCTCTCAAGAAGTGTATGTTTTGTTGTTGGAGCAGGTGACTGTGTGCAATGCAGTCTTCCATAATGTGCCTAATAGTATGGGATGCTGTGTTGCATCATGTACAAGCATCAGCGACGGAATCATCCAGCCACTTCTGATAACTCAAGAGGGCTGAATGATGCCCACATCTCAGCCTGGTCAAGTGGACCCTGTCCTCACGAGGGAGGTAAGATTCAGAAGGGTGGATATCAGGAGGTCGTGCATGCAGCAGTGTACTGTCTTTAAGTGACTGAATGGAGCGGCAAGTAACTGGCATGGATGTGCTTCTGGCAGCTGGTTTGAGGCGGGCGAGGAGGGAGAAATGACAGTATTTGTATATAATATCATGTGCAGGGTGTTGTTTTGATTTTCCTTGATGAGTGTGGATGTGCTGCCATGTAGTGTAATGGATGGTGTGGGTACCTGGAGGCTGCGGCAAGAATTTGTGTGCCTCTCGTCAAACTACGGTGGTTATGAGTTACGGGGATCATGCATTATGATGATCAGAAGGCAAACAAGTCCGTGAATGACGTGAATGATTAATCGTTCTAAAATTCAGTTCATTAGCCTTCATCACTGGTTGAACAGACATCAACTGGTGCCACATAGAAAAAGCAGCCAAAATTTACGAACAGGATAAGGATTAAGGTTAAATAAAATATATTCTTTGATTTTTTGAAGAAGGAACCAAAGGCCATGGGCCCACATACTGTTCCTTCCAAGAAAAAACAAAAACAATACAAAAGAGAGCCAAATTCAAGATCCATTCATTTCGAGATGCCTGGACACACTGCGTTTGAAAGACTGAGATCATAGGAAGTAGGGAATACAGACAAAGACAGTTCCAGAGTTGACCAGTTATATAAATGAAGGACTGGGAGTAACGGTTAACTCCTGCATTAGAGAGCTGGACAGAAAAGGAATGAGAGTTTGTTGCTAGACGGGTACTACGTGCCCGTCGTAGAGGTGGAGGGATGCAAGCAGATAGCTCAGAGGAACAGTGACCGTTGAAGTAGCGATAGAAGAGAGATAAAGATGCAACAGTGCGGCGAACTGACAAAGGTTGAAGGGAATCAGTAAGAGGAGGAGAGTTAATGAGACGAAAAGCCTTTGACTCCACCCTATTAAGAAGAGCTGCATGTGGGGAGCCTCCCCACACATGAGAGTTGTACTCCATACAGGGGCGAACAAAACCCGTGTACAAGGTCAACAACTGAGCAGGGGTAAAGAAAGGTCGGAGTTGACTTACCACACCTAATCCCTTGGAAGCAGATTTCACAAGAGATGTAATATGTTCTTTCCAAGATAAATCCCGAGAGAATGAAACCCCCAGCATGTTCAAGGATGATGTAGGTCTGAGATGGACATTATTAAACATTAGTGGGTAATCCTGAGGAAGATTTTGTCGGGTTGATAAGTGTAAGAAGTGAGTTTTTGATGCATTAAAAATAGCAAGATTATTTTTACCCCAATCAGAGATACGAGCCAAGTCAGACATTAGGTGTGCCATAGCCTCATCCCTTGTTTGTTGAAGTAACTGCTGAGATGGACGTTGCGGAAACCGAATGAAAAGGTGAAGGGTGGAATCATCATCATATGAGTGGATAGGGTTAGATGTACAGCTTAAAAGGTCATTGATGAATAAAAGGAAGAGAGTTGGTGATAGGACAGAGCCCTGAGGAACACCACTGTTGATAGGTCTAGGAGAAGAACGATGGCCATCTACAACAACAGCTATAGAACGACCAGAAAAGAAGCTAGAGATGAAGGCACAGATAGAAGGATAGAAACCATAGGAAGGCAGTTTGGAAATTAAAGATTTATGCCAGACTCGATCGAAAGCCTTTGAGATGTCAAGTGCAATGGCAAAGATTTCGCCAAAGTCCCGAAAGGAGGATGACCAGGAGTCTGAAAGGTAGGTGAGAAGATCGCCAGTGGAGCGTCCCTGACGGAACCCATACTGACGATCAGAAAGGATGTTGTGACAGGAAAGATGCTTTAAGATTTTTGTTAAGAATTAATTCGAAAACTTTTGAGGCACAGGATGTTAAAGCAATTGGACGATAGCTAGTGGGTTGGGAATGGTCACTCTTCTTTGGGACTGGCTGAATGAGAGCAAACCTCCAGAAAGAAGGAAAGGTACAAGTTGATAGACAAAGGCAAAAGAGTTTACCTAGGCAGGGTGTAAGCACAGAAGCACAGTTCTTGAGAACAGGAGGGACTCCATCTGGGCCATATGCCTTGTTAGTATTGACGCCAGTGATGGCAGAAAATACATCAGCTGAAGAAATTTTAATGTCAGTCATGAGGAAGTCAGAGGAGGGAAGTGATGGAGGAACAGCACCGGAATCGTCTAAGGTGGAATTGGAGGAGAAAGTCTGAGCGAAGAGATCTGCTTTATCAGTAGAAGAAATAGCTACAGAGCCATCAGAGTAAAAAAGAGGAAGGAAGGATGATGAGGTAAAGTTGTTAGAAAGGTTTTTGGCAAGGTGCCAGAAGGAGCGAGAGGAATTCGAGTTGGAGAGTTGAGAACATTTAGCACGGATGAAATCATTTTTAGCAGAGCAAAAAACAGACTTAGCATGATTCCGGGCAGAAATATAAAAAAGATGTGATTCAGGGGTGGGTTGGCTCCGGTACCTTTTATAGGCCCTCTCCTTGTTGTGGACAGCATTAGAACAAGCGTGATTAAACTAAGGCTTTCTTACATTAGTCAGAGGATATGAGAAAGGAATGGATGCTTCCATGCCCGAGAGAATAACCTCCGTAACGCGCAAGGCACACTCAGATGGCTCCCGGCCGTGGAAGCAATAATCATTCCAAGGAAAATCAAAGAAGTACTGCCTGAGGGCCTCCCAATCTGCAGCTCCAAAGTGCCACAGACGGCGTTTCTTTGCAGGGTCCATAGGCCGTACCAGAGCAATAGGACAGGTTAAGGTAATAAGGTTATGATCGGAGGAGCCCAACGGAGCGAAAAAATTAACAGTGTAAGCAGAAGGATTATTTGTTAGGAAAAGGTCAAGTATGTTGGAACTCACTCCAAGGCGGTCAGGGATACAGGAAGGGTGCTGTACAAGCTGCTCTAGGTCATTTAAGGATAGAAAATATGTAGGCTTGTTTACCAGGTGGATCAGTGAAAGGAGAGGAGAGCCAAAGATGGTGGTGAACATTGAAATCTCCTAGAATGGAGATTTCAGAGAAAGGAGAAATGGATAGAATGTGTTCCATCGTAGAAGTAAAATAGTCAAAGAATTTTTGATAGTAGAATTAGGAGATAAGTAAACAGCACAGATATACTTAGTCAGAGAATGACAGGAGAGCCGAAGCAAGAGGGTAGAGAATTCAGAAGAATCAAGTTCAGGAACACGAGAGCAAGACAGATTGTTGCGTACATATACGCAACAGCCACCTTTGGCTTTGAAATGAGAATAGAGAAAGTAGGAGGATACAGAAAAGGGTTTGCTGTCAGTTGCCTCAGACAGCTGAGTCTCAGAGAGGAAGAGAAGGTGAGGTTTAGAGGAGGAGAGATGTTGCTCCACAGAGCGAAAGTTAGAGGAAAGTCTGCGAATGTTACAGAAATGAAGAAGGAGAGAGTCAGACATTGGTTCCAGACAGCTCCTAGAGTCGTCACCGGGAGAGGGACGAATGGTGGGGGCATTTATGGTCTCCTCCCCGGGGACTCCGAGGCTATGTTATTTGACGCCATTTTCTTTGAATTTTGAAAAGGGAGTGTAGTGTGTAGCGTGCATATAGTTTGGTGTTGACAGTTAGAGAAACTTGTATTACAGAGCATGCTGGCCTACTCTCTGTGTTACTGAGACACTGAAAAAAATCAGCAAAGGAGGATGGTCAGGAACTAGTCCTGAGGGCTTATGAAACGGGAGCTCCATTTCTCCCTGTCATCAGCTTTCCATCCACCTTGGAAGTACTTCCCTGCTCGACTGGTGCTACAGTCTACTCCTCCTACACAGCATGAGTGTGAGTGTGTGTGTGTGTGTGTGTGTGTGAGAGAGAGAGAGAGAGAGAGAGAGAGAGAGAGAGAGAGAGAGAGCGCGAGAACAGAGTACGATTTAATGCCAGAAGCCAGCTAGGCAAACCCAGCATATCAATACGTTTGTGAATTCAGTCCTTTCTTTTCAAGTATCACTCACTCAAAACACGTGATTACCATTCCAACATGTGTCGTGTTAAAATAACTTGCTTAGTATAGGTAACAGATCTTATGGGAATAATTATCTCTATCCCACTGTCAAGGCAAAGTGTCCTGTTGACCAGCCAGTCCACTACATCATCCTTATTACTAATCTTTGGTTACTAAAATGCCACCAAAAACCATAGCTGCATGTTGGAATACCTTTGCTCAACTTACAACCTGGATCAATTGAAAAGCTTCCCTCCCTTCCCCCGCAAAGTAGCAGTCTCCCCACCACCACCACCACGAGCTTGATGGCTAGCTCTCACTCTCACTCCCGAACAACAGTGAAACAGTACATTTTAATGCTTAAATTAGGTTAATAGATTAAGAAGAAAAAAAAAAACACAGATGACTGCAGGTCTTACCCGAACTTTGAGGGAGAGACGGCTGGAGAGTTTTTTTTTTTTTTTTTTTCAGGGGTGGAGAGAGTAGATACTGCCATGTAAAGTCTGCTGGTCGGTGGTGGAGGGTGACTGTTGCCTGTAGAATCACGATCTGGTGCGTCTGAGTATCGGACTTCGCAGTGAAGGGTTGCAAGACCTTTTTTCAGGTTCTTCAAGTCATGATCACATTCTATGCAAATCGCGGTGATAACCTGGAGTGTTATAGGCAAGCAGAGTATATATTTGTAGATGTTAGGTAGGGAGAGCAGGCAATAATGTATAAAAATGGAGTAGCAAAAAATGGAATGTGGAAAAGGTTTTCCTTGGTTATTGAGTCCATGAGTTACGGTAGCAAAAGGCCTTGTATTTAAGCCGTAGACTTACTGTGATGATGACGATGTTGATGGTGATGGTGATTAGCTGTATACTATTCTTATGCGTATCCTGGCTGCTTGTCTACCTCTCTTCTCACCTTTACAGTTAGATGATGATGATGATGATTACTACCCCTCCATGTTCTGCAGCCTATAAAATGCCAGTCTCCATCCCACAGCTGGTAACAGTGATGATAATGACGGCGACGACGATGGTGATGATGATGACTGTAATTCTCCCATTATATAAACTAGCTGACTGTGTGCCTGTCTCCCCACCCCAACAGTACACCTGGACTGGCAGGGCAAGGACACCAGACGACAGATGCCCAATCTTCTGACCTGCTCCCTGCCTCCTGATGACACCCGTGTTCCAACTGCCGTCTCACTGGTTTCCCAACCCTGTAACCCTGCCTCCAACCTCCTCAAGGTACTGTATTGTATTCCATCCCTGCCCTCACCCTCCACCAGGAACTGTATCGTACTGCACCCTGCCTTCACCTTCCTCAAGATATCCCACCCCTCCCTCCATCACGCTCTTGAAAAAGTAGGTACAGAGGTAGTATGGCAAGTTAGCAATGGTAAATGCAGTATTATCGTCCCGCTTGAGAATGCCCTTTTCTGTGATATGGAAAAATTTACAGTAGGTATGTAGGTGGTCAGTGGGGGCGCCCAGGCAATAGTCAATGTAGTATTCCTCTACTCCAGGGTGACTGTACATTAAATGACAAGCCAAATGATTTCCTATAAGCCAGGAAATCAGTTAATGAGGTGAGTGGTAACCTTACATCCAACCCATACGTGTTCCTTACGTGTCAACAAGTGTGTTGGCGGAGGGTTAGTACCCCTTCCCAGAAAACAACTAACTAAAAAAACAAACGAGATGCCTCGGACTAGGACTGACCCACAGGTGACGACCAAGGACCGGACAAAAGGCATGGTGCGGATTTCAGCGTGGAAGGTGAGGGATGCGAATGATGAGGTGAAAGAGAGACTGTCCAGGTGCTTGAGGATGCAAAAGTGGACATACGTGGATTGACTAAGACCAACTATGGACTGGGTATATGTACGAGAGTAGGCGAGAATGAGAGAGCAAAGGAGGATTGTTGTGTGCAAGGGATGGAATACAATATAAGAGAGTATGGATCAGTTGGTTCAAGGATTTTGTGGGTAAAATTGAAAGTTGGAATACAACCGTGGGCGATTTATGTGTGTATATGCACCGACAAAAGACCATGACAAAAGACCATGCGAGCAGAGCAGAAGAAATATGGGCAAACGTGGAAGCTTGCATAGAAAAGCTTGAGTGAGGTGAGAGAGTGTTTCTGATTGGAGCTATGAATGGAAAAGTAGGGAATGTGAAGGTGGATGGAGTAGACAGTGAATGGATGTGCCTACAGAAGTGGATGAGAATGGTAGTGCTCTAGAGGACACTGGACATTGTGCGGGGAGGGGGTTGGTGATACCAAGTGCCCTCTTTAGGCACAAAAAGATCCACAGGTATACATGGCAAGTGATGAGAAGGGTGGGTGGTGCACTGAATGAATGGAAGGCAATGATTGATCGTATGTGCGTGTGGGTGAGAGAATAAGATAAATGCTGGATATGAGGGCATTCAGGGGTCGGGGAAGTGGACTCTGAGACCACCATTTGGTGGTGGTGAAAGTCAAGGTACAAACGCGATGGATAAAAAGATGGAGGGAGAGGCAGGAGGAAATAGTCCATGCAAAAATGGTAGAAAGGTTGCAAGAGGATGAAAAAAGGCTGGCAGAATATAAGTGAGAAGTGGGGGAGTAATTGGATAAATATTATTTGGAGTGGATGGGGATGGTGGAAAGTGTGTGCAAGATATTCACAGAAGAAATCTGTGCTGCTTGTGAAGTGGTGTGTGGGGTGAAGAAAAGATGAAGAGGGGTACAAGAAACAGGATGATGAAGTGAAGAGGTGAGACAAGCTGTGGCACAAAAGATGAAAGCCTGTAGTGATTGGAAGGAAGCAGTGATGTGGAGGAAGTTCAGAGATGGAATAAAGAGATATATGTCAAGAAGAAGACAGAGATGAAAAGACAGTAGATAGAGGGTGGACGAGAAGTTTCGAGGAATTTGAGTGTGAAATGGAGAGAATGTAAAAAAAAAAAAATGTTCTGGAAGGAGAGTTAGACAGGGTTATAAAGAAGGTACCAGAGGAATGAAAGATAAACATGGCAGATTGCTGGTAGAGAAGACGGAAAAGGTGAACTCATGGGCAGGACACTTTAAGGAAATGTTAAACATACTGTATAGAAGGAAAGTAACGCAAATAAAAGTGGCTGGGGAATGGCTGAGAGAAGGAGGGAGATGAGAAGAGAGGAAGAGATCAAAAGGATGGAAGCAGTGGAAACAATGAAGAAAGTCAGAAGGGGGAAAGCCCCAGGAATAGATGGAGTGTGTGGTGAAATGTCGAAGCACGAAGGTAGAGACAGTAATAGAATGGATATGGAAGATGTGCAGACTGGCCCAGGAGAAAGGGAGTGTCCAGGAGGATTGGAAATCAGGTAAAATTAATCCCCCTCTACAAGGAAAAGGGGAAAAAGAAGAGTGTCCTCTACAAGGAAAAGGGGAAAAAGAAGAGTGTGGTAATCATAGGGGCATTTGTCTTCTTACTGCAACAGGAAAAGTATATGATAGGATACTTATTGACAGAGTTAGAGAAATAACAGAGGAATTAGATGGAGAAGAACAAAAAGGTTTTAAGGAAGGGAAGAGGTCGTGTAGATCAGATATTCATCCTTAGGTCTTTAGTGGAAGAGTTTCTAGAGAAGCGATAGAAGTTGTATGCGGCCTTCATGGATTTGGAGAAAGCACATGACAGAGTGGATGGACAAGGAATGTGGAAAATATTAAAAATATATGGAATACCGTATATAGGAAGATGCTGAATGCCGTGAAGAGTATGTATGAGGGTGCTAAGGCTGCAGTGCGTGTTGACGGTGGGCTGAATGAATTCTTCTGACTGAATGTTGGACTGAAACAGGGATGTGTCATGTCTCCATGGTTGTTCAGTTACATGTATATGGATGGAGATATAAATGAGATACACTGTAGGGCAGTCGATGTTGGGATGGCCCTAATGGAGAGGGCAGCATTTGGAATCTTCGTGCTCTGTTGTTTGCAGATGATACTGTACTGTTAAGTGAAGACGAAGGGAAACTGCAAGGCTTGGTGAAAGATTTTGGGTGTGTGTGTAAGAAACAGAATCTAAGGGTGAATGTAGGGAAGAGTAAAGTTATGATCTTCGAGAGAAATGAATTCACTGAATGCACAGTGAGGCTCGATGGTGAAGAAATGGAAAGTATGGGTTTATTTAAGTACTTGGTAGCGTGGTGAGTAAGGATGGAAGTTTAGAGGGTGAAGTGCTTGAAAGGGTACAACAGGGCAGGAATATTGCTGGTTCTGAAAGCGGTGATAAGGAATAGGGAAATGAACATGGAAACAATAAAGTCGCTGAATGATAGTATTGTGATACCAACTCTAACGTATGGAAGCGAAGCTTGGACCTTGAAAGGGCACAAATCAAGAGTGAGAGCAGTGGAAATGGGATACTTGAGAGGAGCGTGTGGAGATACATAGAAAGACAGACTGGCAAATGAGGAAGTGAAGGAGTGTTGTGGTGTGGATGTGGATGTGATAGAAAACGTTAGAAGAAATTTCACTGAGGTGGTTTGTCCATGTGGAGAGGATGAAGGCTGAGATACTAAAGAGGAGAGTGTATGTGAGTGAGGTAGAGGGAGATGGAAGAGGGATGGGGAGACCAAGGATGAGGTGGAGGGATGGAGTGGAGAAGTATATGAGAAAGTGGGGGTGAGTTCGGGGGAAGGTATTGCGGCAGTAGTCAGAGCGAAGTGGAGGCGATATGTTTGTGGCCACCCATTTTAGGATTAAGGCGTCTGGCTATAGATAAACAGATTTGTATGTAGGTCTCACTGATGATTATATGTACCCTTACTGCAGAGATTTATCCTCCTGTGCACAAAATGAACGGCATGTAAAAGGTATTTTAATTTGATGATACAGTTCCTTTAAGAACCAGAGTATAGCTACAAATGAATAATCCAGTCTAATAACTATAACTGGAATCAGCTACCACATTAAACTTCTAACCATTCATCAAAATATATTCAGAGACGAATGTGCAGTTAAATTAATATGACAACAGCTGACACCTGAATTCTATGATAATTGCCAGATACAACTGTTAGATTTTTATTCATTTCACACACACACACACACATACACACATACACACATGCACACACAAAGAATGAGGGAAGATCAGAGGAAGAGAAGAACACTTTTTTTTTTTACAAAGTAATAGGATTGCAGGTACGAAAGTAGTACATAAACAGGAGGGAATAAAAAGGAGGAAGGTAGTACACCCAAGGCATGACAATTATGTTTACAAGATGATTAGTTTGATGTACTCAAATGTAGATGGAATGGTATCTAAATTACTAGAGATGAATGATTATATTAAAGAGAAGGAACCACATATTGTTTGCCTAACTCAAACAAAATTAACATCAAGGATATCAAATGACACCCTAAACCTAGAGGAATACAATATACGGAGAAGAGATAGGAGCTTTAAAAAAGGAGGAGGAATTATAATATTAACAAAGACAAATCTGCAGGTCAAAAAAATAGAAGTAGATATACCTCCACAGTTAGAACTAATACCAGCTGAGATTAGTACTGCTGAAGGGAAATTAATTGAGGCAAATTTATAAATGCCACTTAAATCAAACGTTTGGGAAAAAGGTGAATATGAAGAACTGGCAGAGAGTACAATTCAAAGTTTAAGAGCATTACTACATAGAATGGAGAAGAAATCAGAAAGAATTATACTGTCAGGAGATTTCAATACAAATATAAATTGGAATACCTTAGAAACAAAAAGTCAGGAAAGCTGTTGGGACCAAAAGCTCCTGGACCTTGTGCAAGAGTTTTTCCTAACGCAACATGTAAAAGAAAGCACCAGAAAAGGAGGACTTGATGTATGTACCATTGTTACTAGATCTTATATTTACTAAGCAAGAAATGATACTGACAGTATTAATCACCCTACACTCGGCAAAAGTGACCATGCAGCATTAAATTGCAACTTCAGGATTGCATATGACATAGTAAACAGTAATGAAAGTTACAAAAAGAGACTTAACCACAAACAGGGCAATTATCATGACCTAAAGAAATACTTCTTAGAAACAGATTGGGAAAAAGAACAGAGGACCAGAATTAAATGTTATATATAGAAAATTCTGTGAACTTTATGAAATAGGGATCCAAAATTGCATCCTTCAATACAAAGAAATAAAAATGAAGATAAACAAATGGTTTAATAATCTATCTATCTATCTATTGCCAGACGCCATAATCCCGTAAGGGGTGGCCATTTGACTTTGAGTTATTTATTTTACGGGGAGGGACACTAACCCTCCACCAACCCACTTGTTGACACGTAGGGAGCACGTATGGTTTGGTTATATGGTTACCACCCAGCGTTGTAAATGGTTTCTTGGCTTACAAGAAACCATTTGGCTTGTCACTTAATGTAAAGCCACCTGTAAAGGAAAGAAAAGCAGTAAGAAGTGACAGGAAAAATGGTAGAAATAGGAAGAGAGGAGGGCAGGCACAGAAAAAGAATGATAAAGGCTAAGGAAGAAGTAGACAGCACTACATCAAGTGAGTAGATGATGGTCTAATAATGAATGTACAAAATCAAAAGAAAAAAGAGACTTGTTGTGGAATAGATACAGAAGACACAATAGTGAGAGGGCATATAACTACAAACAGGCAAGAAATGAATACACAAGAATTAGGAGAGAAGCCCAAAAACAGTTTGAGGAGGACATCATAAAAAAAAGCAGTGATCAACCGAAGCTATTTTACAGCTACATCCGAAGCAAAACCAAAGTAAAAGATAAAATACAATCCATTACTGATGAAGGAATCCTATACACACAAGAGAAAGATATTTGTGAAGTACTAAATAAGAACTTCCAATCAGTTTTCACGGAAGAAAATAATTTTGAGAAGGATGATATGGAACATGAATGCCCACACATATTACCAGATATACAAATATCAGAAAAAGAGATACAGGAAGTGTTAAGTAAATCAGACAAAGGAAAAGCAAATGGTCCAGACGAAATTTCATGTTGGGTTCTACATGAATGTGCAAAGGAGTTTAAGTAAACCATTATCACTAATATTCAAAGAATCTTTGAGTCAAGGTAAACTACCAGATACTTGGAAGAAAGCAAACATTGTCCCCTTATTCAAGAAAGGGAATAGACAAAATCCACTCAACTACCGACCAGTATCACTAACAAGTGTAGTAAGTAAGATACTGGAAAAGTTAATAAGAAAAGTCTGGGTAAACCATCTAGAAGAACACAATATGATAACAGAAAGGCAGTTTGGTTTCAGAAAGGGAAAATCATGTGTTACTAATTTATTAAGCTACTATGACAGAGTTGCAGAAACATTACAGAAAAGAGAAGGATGGGTGGACAGTATCTATCTAGATTTCAAGAAAGTATTTGACAGAGTACCACACCGAAGACTTTTATAGAAACTGTACCATCAAGGAGGAATCCGAGGCAAACTGTACTATTGGATGCAAGACTTTCTCAGAAAAAGGGAAATGAGAACAGTACTAAGGAGGGAAGTGACTAGTAGAGTTCCACAGGGCTCAGTGCTAGCACCAATTATGTTTTTAGTGTATATAAATGACACGGATAATAATACTGGAAATGAAAGCTATTTAAATATGTTTGCTGATGATGCAAAAATACAAAGGAGAATTACTAACATAGACTCTTGTAAAGAGCTACAAGACGAATTAAACTTCATGAATGGAGTAATACATGGCAAATGGAATTCAATGTGGACAAGTGTCATGTAATCAAGTTTGGTAAAAGTGGGAAAAGACCAGATTGGGATTATAAATTAGGCAGTAAAACCCTACACACATCAAAAAGAGAGAAGGACAGGTGTGATTATCAATAACAGACTAACTCCGGCAGACCACATAAATGAAAAGGTACGGAACATGTATACACTGCTTGCAAATATGAGAATAGCATTCACATACATTAACGAAGACATGTTGAGGAAGATATTAACATCTTTCATCAGACCAACCCTGGAATATGCATCAGTAGTCTGGAGTCCTCACCTCATGAAATACATAGATAACATTGAAAAAGTTCAAAGGGCTGCTACTAAATGGGTACCAAGCTTAAGGGATCTAAGCTATGAAGAAAGATTGGAAAAATTGAATCTGTCAACACTACAACAGAGAAGAAAAAGAGGAGACATGATCATGCTATATAAATGCATATCAGGGAAAGAGAAAATAGACATAAATGAATATATAACCTATGGGGAAGTATCAGCAAGAGGACACTGCAAAAAACTGCATAAAAAGAGAGGAGATAAAGATGTAAGGAAATTTAGTTTCCCAAATATGGCAATTGATCAGTGGAATGCACTACCGAATGAAATAGTGTGTCAAAACAATTCATAAATTTAAGATGTATGATAAAAATGGTTTAAGACACGGGACAGTACGAGCTTGACTCATTCCTGTAAAGATACAATTAGGTAAGAACAATTAGGTAAGGTAAGAACACGCACACGCACTCTCTCTCAGTCAGATCAGCCTAACACTACAAAAACAGCAGCCTTCCTTTTGACACAGTGATCACTGTGCTCGGCAAGGATCTGCAGGTTGATGCTCACAGATGTCCTAGAACTAGTAAAGCGATGCACCACTAGAATCACGACCTTGCAGTCCCTTGTGACATTAACAGATAATATTGGGTCAGCCATTGTTTGCTCACTTCTTAGCCAAATGCTTTCCTTTCCTCATGTATGAGGAAGGTGGAGGAAGACAACCATTTCCAAAAAACACGAGTCTTGTCCATATTAAAACTTTGTGATAAGTCCTAGTTACCTGTATCCATCATCTTCTGTAACATATGAGGAATAGAGGCATCAGTGTTATCACATTAACTGGCACCTCCCCCATGCAGGTGGCCGTGATGTAAGTGGTTTCAAAAACTAACTGGACAAAATTCCAGAAGAAAATAAACCAAATCGTCGAAATCTAACCGAACCAAATGTTTATAAATGTATCACAGCACTAATGAAACGGTGTTAGCTCACAGCAGTCCTGGGTAGTCCCTCCAATTTAACGCTCCCCCCCCCAACACTTTTTTTTATCAAGCCGGTATGGTATGAGTGTGTTTAGGTATAAGAAGACATCCCTAGTTGGCTGTCGAACCCATATAGGCAACATCGTATCTGGTGTCGTTGTTTCCAGGTTTCTCAGACGATAGTTGCACTTAACGCCTCCTGGAATCCAGCTTCAGCTGTACAGGTCTTGGTGGATCCCATACCTCTGAAGAAAACAGTCACCTGACTATGGAGTGCATACTATGTACTACAAAAATTTTGTGCAGTTGGAAAGCCATAAAATGTCATCAGATAACGAAAGAACTGATCTGAAACCCATATTCACTCATGAGGAATGAAGTACAGTGATGGAATGGAAAAAGGATTGTATCCATCTGCTGATGGCCTAGAGTTTGTTCTTATAGTTTAAGTGGCCACTGACGTTCCTTCACTTGCCATGCACATCAAATCCAGCATTCAAGAACAGAGCTATAATAATTTTTTTCCCATGCAGGTAGTGGGAGCCAGGGAGAGAGAACCTTCAGCCTACGTAGATGGTCAGGTACCCAACAGCACAAACAGGTACTGCTACTTCTATTTCTGTTGGATTATTGTTCTTGGCAGTAATAGTTTAAGCTAGAATGTAACTATGTACTTGCCTGATCGGTGTAATTTTATTCGTAGTAAGGTAGAAGCTAATACGGGTGGGTTCTGGCTATTGGCCACAGTCTGAGAACAGACGCCCCACTGCACTGCCTCTCAAGTGCTGATCTTTCACCCTGCATTTGCATTGCTAATTTTGTCTGCTGTCTGATAACCCCTGTTTTTCAGTCTGTCTTTCAACTTCCGTTAGTATCCAGTATATCTCTTTGGTAATTTTTTTCCTTCATTATATTCAGTGAGGACTTCATTTTGGGAGATATAGCTTATATGCTGTGTTCATGAAGGACATCGTGGATATCCTTTTGCCTAGCTTATTTCCTTCGTCTTTCGTCAGCTACTTAGTTTAATCATGTTGTTCCTATCACTTTGTCATCTTTCACCCTTGAATTCACTTTCCCTTAACCTATAATTTGTAAGTTAAATAAATGTTACTTTTTTCTACCTGCTTTTTTACCAATAAATAAGCTTGATTCGCTGTTCCTTCTTTGCAGCGAAAACCTAAGGTGGACTGCTGCTGTATGTAGCCCCGCCCTCTACTACTACAGTTATGACTGGTCCCGCCGCCTGGTGGAGTGGATAGAAATCAATAGAGCGGTGGGATTTGGACGAGTGTTTGTTTATAATACAGGCGTCCATCCCAACATGGAGAAAGTGCTTCAGTACTACGAGAAGGAGGGTTTTGTCCATGTCACACACTACAGTTTCCCGCCACCGTACACTGATGAACCCAGCTTGCACAAGTACTGTCCACCGAATGCCGTAACGATAGTCCTATGGATTGCTAGACAGCTAAAAAAGCACGTCTAGTTAAATGTACGATAATACTAGCTCCCAGTACATCAGTTTTAGTTTATTGTTGCCCCTACCGTACGACTTTATTCAACTTAGGAAGGATCTGTAGTAGATCGAAAAGGCTCTCTTAAACTGAATAATATCAGGGGATGGCTAGAACAAATGTTATATATGTGTCATCAGACTGAAGGGGAAATTTAAGTATTGTTATTTGGTGACTGTATATACTGGATCAGTGCCTGTCATGTAACAGGCTTCTTTTTGTGTTAGGTAAGATTATTCTTAAGTACTGTAACATGGGGATGTGGCTTGAAGAATTCAGATTGCTGTAGGGCTTCATTAATTTGGACATTCACACTAGAAATGTTCTTTAAAAACGACTAGCTTCGACTTCATCAAAGAAATTAAATTGGCTTCCACTTTTACCCTAAAAAAAAAAAAAAGATAAAGAAATTTCAGTTTCAATACAGAATCTGAAGAGCAGCATTCAACTCAGTCTTCTTTGAAGAAGCATTACCTTGCCATGGCAAAGCTTGTGTAGCCCAGTGATCAGTGAAGGTATACTAGTAAAGTGCAGCCCTAATATGCAATTCACTGTCAGGGATCAGACAAATAATATTCCTTCATTGTAACTTCCTGAGTCAGTTCTAGTTCAAAACTTTCTTAACCAATACAACAAGCTTAGCTCCTCCGAGCCATGGCCTCTAGTACCTAGCAACGGCAGAACAGCTGAGCGTGCCAGGAGTTATGCGCACTCCAGAACAAGGCCTGCTTAGAATCTCTGAAGACGAGTTAATCATGTTTGAGAATCAAGACTTTGGACATGAAACGTACAAACAAATGCAAGTGAATCTAACTTAGCTGTTTTCTTAAAGAAATGAGAAATGAAAATTAGAATATCTTGGGTCTTTGCGAGATCAGCAAGCCAGGTGAGAAAAGCATAAAATGTCGTCGGGTCAGTAAATGAGATTCGAAGTGTTTGGTGAGGTGAGGGTCATATCTGAGGTTCTAAACCCCCACACAGAGAACATGGGAGACTTGTCCTGCAAGTGTTTAAAGGCCCTTCCACAGGAGGCAAATGCACGACTAGCAAACACTGTTACCAAGTTTGTGGGTGGGTGGCGGCCACGAGCGTAGATGACGTCATAAACGAGGAAACACGGGCAAACCCTCGAAATGCTCCTGCTCGTTGTTGGGGCACTGGCTGCCGGGCTGTTGGAGGCATTGAGCGACGACGTTGCCAGACACACGATGTTACAAGTTAACGTCTTGCTCTCTGTGGGTGTCTGTGTCAATTGGACACTAGCTGCCATAATACCATGTCTGTCCCGACGGTGAAAGATATGTGGACAAGGGAAGCAACCCGCCATTTAATAGACTTATACAGAGAGGAACCGTGCCTGTGGAATGTCAGGAGTGTTTCTTCTGTCTACTGTCCTTTTTCTTCATGCACATAGCAATAATTATAGTACACAGAGCTATACGTTTAGCTTTAATTGTCCTGCGACAATGCTTACTTCCCACGTTGTCGTACTGCACTCAGTTATGCGGAGCAACAAGTGTAGGCCACTGCCCGACGTTGCCTGATGTTCACCACAGCTCTGACTGCACTCTGCCGTCTGGTCCAACTCAGAGGTGCTCCTAGTTATGGCCAATGCCTACCGGGGACTGGTTGATCTGGTAACACTGTTAAAAAGCGAGAGAATTACACTCAGCGGCCAGTGCCCGTCGGGTATTTACCTCTCGTGTGGAGGGGCCTTTAGGCTTTATAAAGTACTCGTATGTAGTTCTGAAGTTGACCTCATCATTGATGAAAAAGAACTGGTCATCGACATTAAGAACCTGTCATCGTCACTTTCACACAAAATGATTGCACTGGAGCTTCTCTCCTTAATTCATACGAAGCAGATGGAGAGGCTAAGCCCCAGCCCATTATGATAATGTCGTCAGGGGAGACGAAATTTCCTTTGAGGTTAATTAAAAAAAAAAAACTCAAATCTACTTTCTCCCCACGGGCCAATTTTCCTCGTGGGCATAGGATCTCAGCATGGACGTAGGTTTCCAGCATGATAATATACACTCATAGATAATCATCCACAGAACCTATTTTTCTCCATAAGCCTATTGTCCAACATCGACATTTACTCCACACTGTTAAGTGTACATTTCAAACACAGACTCAACCAGTGGACCTAATTGGCTATGAACCTATTGCAACCCACAACCTTTATACCTAATTCGACATGATTCTTGAGTAATATCCCTTATGGACCTATTTTCCATGCAGACCTATTCCCACCTTGGACCTGCTCACTCAAATGACCTATTCCCAATGGCCTATTCCCTCACTACTCACGTATCCACCTACACACCCACACATCAACGCATATAACAATAGCCTAAGGGTACGTCCACGCCAAGGTTACGTAACCTACGTAACAGTAACATGTTACAGTAACAAGGTTACACGAAATTACTGCATGTTCCGGAACACTGTCAGGAACATTATCGCACACCCAGTGGTAGTAGCTCGATCGGTAGAGAGTTGGCTTGCAGTCCCGTGGGACCCAGGTTCGAATCCTCGCTGAGGCAGGGAACAGTTTAAGGATTTGAATTTCATTAAATCAGGCTTTACTGATCTACCAGAAGACCCGCCGACATGTCGTAAAAATAACCCCGCTAATACCAATACACCAGTCCTGTATGAGACAGCCCTAGCATGTATTCAATATGGACGGTGGGTGTTAGCGCCGAAGTGGTGACATGTAGTATGTAGGAGGACGGCTGGGCCTTGATTGCAGGCTGTAAAGCCTATGCCCAGAGTCGGACACATAAAAAAAAAAAAAAAAAAGCTGTGGTCTGGTTACAGAACGCCATAAATGTTTCGGAACTGTTTCGAAACATACCATAACATGTTACTGTAACCTTGTTCCATAACACAAAGTTACGGAATATTCGGCAGTGTGGACATACCCTTACTCGATGTAGTCTGTCTCAAAATTAGGACGACATAAACCTGTCTCCTGCCTTGGTTCTCCAAGTAGACACCCTCCCATCCCACTTTAACAACACACCAGCCACACCCCACCCCATGTCACACCAAACAACCGACTTAATCAATCCAACGACCTCACCCCACCCACCTCACCCATCCGCTATACCGAGCCCGCCTGTCAGACCACCATCCAACACCAACCTACCCACCCACCCACCTGGCCACCAACTTGCCTACCCACTTACCTTGCTTCACCAGCCGGATGACTAGCAATTCGCGCGCGCGCGCGCGCGAGAGAGAGAGAGAGAGAGAGAGATGTTTACACTGTAGGTGGGAACTTCACGGCTTATCTTGGTCTAATAGCAGATAATATGTAGTACTCTTTACAGGCCGACAGAGGATTAGGTATGGATTTTATTCAGGCTACCACACATGATTTTACGTGTCAAAGGTGAATATCGTGCTTAACATATTTAAACAGCGATTTCAATTTGCTGACAACGGACTAGGTTATCCATCACAGGAGAATGTCTCATCTTTTTTTCTTTTTCTTTTTTATGTGTCCGACTCTGGGCATAGGCTTCACAGCCTGCTATCAAGGCTCAGCAGTCCTCCTACATACCATACACCTCAACATGTACCACTTCGGCGCTAACACCCACCGTCCATATTGAATACATGCTAGGGCTGTCTCATACAGGACTGGTGTATTGGTATTAACGGGGGTATTTTTGCGACATGTCGGCGGGTCTTCTGGTAGATCAGTAAAGCCTTATTTAGTTAAATTCGAATCCTTAAACTGTTCCCTGCCCCAGTGAGGATTCGAACCTGGGTCCATCTAAAAGAGTGAAACGTATTTTATTTTGGGTAACGCCTTTCTTCAGCCAGGTTGCGTAATTTCTGGTAAATGACCCTATATCCTAACGTATGGGTTTATCTTCTGGTTAACACCTGCTGACTTTGGCTAACACCAGGTTATTTAACTCATTAATTGGATATCTCGGTAGCAAGTGGGTCAAATAATTTCCTTCAGCACTTCTTTCTACTAAATGAACAATATTTCTCTCCTAATTCATTATTTCGCCGACAGTAGGCTTAATAAAAATAGCCCCTGCATCACAAATCAAAGCAAGTTGTAGAGCTTGATGATAGGAACACTCCAAGACCTCTTAGCCCCTGCACTCTCGTCCGCCCCTTTGCCTCCACCCGCCAATCCATCCCGCCAATCCATCCCACCACAGGCATCCACCACTCTTCCTCTCGCTTCTGGTGACAAAAGAATGCTTCGAGTCTGTTCACTCATCGTGTTCGCTGGTTCAAATCTAGAGGAAGTCGAGGAGTGGAACCAAATACACACATGTGCCAACTGCCTGACTCAAAAAATAAATGAAACAATAAATTTATTAAACAGCATATGCAATACATTCATGTTATCAGAGTCAAACCTTCAAAGTAGATATTAGTACCGCTATATCCATTAGCACAAGGCTTGAGCTGAAGGAATATTTTCGACAGAAATGATTAGTAGGCGACTGCTGTGCTCGTGGATCCGACGTCGCCACATGGGTTGGCTGCAGGAGGTGATCACTACTCCTGGCCGCAACTGTATCTAATGTATTTCGGTCTGAGAGTTTTTGTACCGGTATTGCTCACCACCTGAACAGACTTTGATGGAACGTCCCGTTAAACAGAGAAAGTATAACTCACTGATCACTTATACACACATCCTTCTTTATAAGCATGGTAGTGTTCTTCCGAAGAATGCTGTAAGGTATATATAAAAAGACTTCACATATACTATTATAGTTGTTATGATGTAGCCTTATATATTAATTTCTGTCTTTGACTTGAATCTTAAATTTAATTATGAAATCTTCTGTCATTTTGGATGAAGGTTATGGACGGATGTGGAGCGACAGAAACAATTTGCACAAGAGAATATTGTGTTCACAGACTGTCCATTACGACACATGCACCATTATCGCTTCCTCACTCACCTTGATCCTGATGAATTGCCAATCCTGAAGCAACACCACTCCTACAGTGATTTCATCCAGCACCTCCTGAAAGAGTACGTATCTCGTTTCTCCACAGGGAAAGTGAAGTAGAATTATGTTAGTCACTTGTTAGTTCCTCGTTTAATATGGGTGATCTGGTTTCAGATAATGTAGCCTACTTGTACCAGTACAGACTGCATATTTTATACATAGATATAATAAAACCCATTTTCAGGTGTACCAGTCTTTTCTCGACAGTTTTGCAATTTAAGTTTGAAATTTTCAAAACTTAAAATTATCTCTGCTTCAGCACACGAGATAGGGTTCTATACAGAAAGTTCGGCGCTGAAGGCCTTAACATTTACATTAATCCTATACTAAACGTATTACTAAGCTTCTTCACCTTCATACATGCACTAATATTGTCATAAAGTTTACTGCATCCAGAAATTTCTGCCATACATCAGATAATGTACAATACGTTCCACTACGCCCTTCCAGACCACCTCATAGTAGATCCCTAGATCCATAGATAAGCTATACATCCTCCCCATTGTAAATATCTGACTACACCCATATCCTTTCTTAAACCATCTTATTTCACACATATTTATCCCCTATGATAATTTACACCTTCTCTATAAGCAAACTACTCTCTTATATGCCTTACACTTTATATAAAGGAACAAGAACAGCTAAGCTCTATATTGCCGGACCCTTAGAACTCAAGAACAGCTAAGCTCTATATTGCCGGTCCCTTGGAACTCAAGAACAGCTAAGCTCTATACTGCCGGTCCCTTGGAACTCTTGGCTTAAAAAGGAAGAAAGAGCATCTGTGCTGACCTTAAAGAAGCCAAATTATGACTTGCCTCATATTCATAATATATCAAAGCATTTATTTTAAAATTCTACTTAAGAATCTTTGTGGATGACTCAGATCCTTGGAAGACATCTCTTAGCTTCCAGTTAGACACAGGGAAGATTGGTGGAGTCGCCTTGGGGGTCCAGTATGGCCCAGTTCTTCCCTAGTTATAAGTGAATCCTGCCTACAACAAGTGACGCAGAGACTAATGCGTTAGTGGGCCAGTCCTCGCCCTAAGCAGGATCTTGCAACTTCTGCTACCTTTCCCCAGTCTCCTGGTGCCTTTTCTGTACTCCATGCTAGTCTGCATAATTTGCAGTTATGTCAGCTGCCTCGCTAACATCACACCTTAACATTTTTGAACTAAAAGCATCTGCTGCTTTTGACTATTAATTGCCGTATGAAATTCCACTCTACCGAATGAACCTGTATTAAAGGTCTATCACTACTCATAGCCATACCCCAATAATTATCTATTTCTCCTGCTCCTTCAAAAGTCCTCATTCTTTCTACCACATTATCCTCATTCATTACACACCACAGACTGATTTTTGACCTCAATTCTTTTCCTCGAGTGATTTCTCATTCCTCTATTTTCCCTCACTGCTATGCAATAATTGTTCATATAATTTGTATACCAATTACTAATTTCTCTTCTACGATCTTCAGCTCTCTCTTATCTCTCATTCAGAATGAAAACAAATGTTACCCCATCAAAAGAAATTACAGTGATAAATGTTTTGTCTTTTCGTTTCTTTTTAGTGCACCGAAAGTGAATCCAGGATTTATGATGCAGTGGAGCATGTTCTACAATGATCTTGAGCCACAGGGCGAGGCAGCGTCTCTACCAGAGTACCTGTGGGTGCTGCGTCACACTCGCAGACTAGCTGCAGATATAAACCCCACACCGGGCCAGTACAAGCCACTCTATGATATGGGCACTGCAAGAGGAATGTATTCTCATGGCGTTTTATGGTGTATTACAGGTCAGTAAAAAAAAAAAAAACCAAAGAAAAATATGTTGCTTTAAATACATATGAGTTTCAGGATCCATTTCAAGAAGTAATATTAGATATTTTACCTTGTGGAGAGTTTGTGAACTAATGCAGCCTTTAACCCAATCTCTGATATTACTGTATCGGCGATCTTTTAATTCTTGCTGCGCTAGATAAAATCACTCCTTTATGGAAAATCCATCTTAGCAAGAAAGTTGTAACACTCTCCCCGATGCTGTCATATATAACGTATTCTATTATGGCTAGCTTCTGATAATATGGCTCAGTTATGGTAAGCCCGTGCTAGTCAAACAACACGCCATTCCGCAGGTTTGTGTACTGATGATAGCTTGAGGAGAGTACCCACAAGCATCGGCTATATTGGACACTTCAGAAAGACCTGTGGCGAGAAATGTAAAACTCCACACTACACCAAAGAAGACTTGTCACTGCAGAGATATCGTGACCAGGTCTCCAAGTCTGCCGAGAAGATCCTGAGAGAGCTTCAGCTTCTGTGACTGCTACTGTGTCTTCATTTCCGCGTTTACCAAGGCTGGTCAGGGATTTTAAAATGTAGCAGAACTGTGCATGATGGTAGTATTAGTAGTAGTTATGGAGTAACCCAAGTCTGGCTGGCGGAGCAGATTCATCAACTCCAGGCTTGCAACCACCCCAGCAGGGCCATTGAGTGCAGCGAACCGATGTTCCCTTGCGGTGGACAGTGCCTCACCACAGCGAGACTCAGACTGTGGAGGTTTTGTTCCTGGAAGAATGACGCATTTGCGTCCCTCCAACTGGTTAACGGAGACACCATAATCGTCTCCACATCACCCCGTTATTTGACTATGTGCTACGACCTAGCATTGTAAGTGTTTTCCTGAGTGATAGAAACCCACTGGGCTTGTCACTAAGTGTACACTCACCTTAGGAAGAAGTAGGTAGCAATGCATAGAGTGAGTGGATGATGGATGTCACCTCTATCAAGATGTGTTGACGGTAGTTTAGCAAAAACTAAATTGAACCAAACCAAGATTGATCAAAACAACCTCACAGTACTAAACAGATTAATAATTAGAGATAGCCAAATTCCAAACAAGATATTGCTGGAAGTAATTCTTGCCTGTTTATAGTGCAGTAAACAGAGCATCATTAGCTTATTTGGTGGACAACGATACAGCAAGGTATAGCACATAAGGAAATAGAGGGGAGGTAAATATATGTGCATGGAGGAGTAGGGGTTCTGCTGCCTTTTAGTCATACTGTCATGCTCTGTCAGAGACGTAGCAGTATTCAGTAAAACTTTCATTGAGGTTATATTATGCAGGCAACACAGTTCTTATAATATGATCAATTTTGGACCTAGGATGGACAAGACAATGTGAAATTGACTGAGGACATTTTTTTTTCTCGTGTGTTTATTGCATGCTGATGCATCTTCGTGACAGACTTCATAAAGAAAAGTGATTATGGATTTCACCCATTATCTTGAAGTCTGTTACAGTGACTATGAGGATGGGTTTAAGGATGGAAGGCGATGTCACAGGGACAGAAGTCAAGAGTGAGAGCAATGGAAATGAGTTATTTGAGAAGAGCATGTGGAGTCACACGGAGAGACGGACTGACAAATGAGGAAGTGCAGGAGTGTTGTGGATGTGATAGGAAGCGTTAGGAGAAACACATTAAGGTGGTTTGGCCATGTGGAGGATGGAGAGTGAGACTCTGACGAGCAGAGTGTATGTGAGTGAGGTGGAGGGAGGGGGTGGCCAAGGATGAGATGGAGGGATGGAGTGGAGAGGTATATGAGAGAGGGGGGCGTGAGCTGGGAGCAGGGCAGTGAAATGGCGGGGGGACAGAGCGACATGGAAGCGATTTGTTTGTGGCCACCCCTTACGAGATTAAGGCGTCTGGCAATAGATATATAGATAGATAGATTCCAGGATTCTGGAGGCTTGAATAGTGAGCAAATAGAAGGGTTATTCAACAGGGAAAACTTTGGTTTGTATATCGTTCAACATATATATTATTTTTTTCTGGCTCTCTGGACCATATCTCACCCTACTCTGGAGTAAGAAAAGTCTGAATGATTATTATTATTTCAGCAACAAATTAGCTACATATACATCCTCCTATTGCAGTTTTTTTTTTTTTTCTGATAACGGGTCATTCCCACAAAAATACAAAGATGTGGTTGCATGTACTTTGATGAGCCTTGGTTATGAGTTACAGATGAGTCCCTGGTTTCTATACAGGTTTTACTCTAATGACAAAATCGCAATCTCTCCATCTTGAATGCTAAACTGTAATACTAGATTACCACTCGAATATGAGGCTAGTCATAAAGTGCTATGGGAAGAATGTAGAGCCACACCTTTCTCTTTATGCTAATAACCTATATGAAATAAGCTAAAAAAAAAAAAAAATGGACCAAGTTACTGCTAAGGACCTATTGCCAAATTTATTCTCAATCTGACACTTAGCCATCAAGTAATTAGAAAGTGACCAATAACCTTTATGAAAAGCGTTGGTTATAAGTTAGTAATGTCTCCTTAGTTACTCGTCGTGACTACCCTTCCAATCTACCTTGGCCATCAAGCAACTGAAAAGGGGCTGGAGATCTGTCAGATGAGAAGCTCAATATAAATTATTTTCATAATTCAGTTGTGAAAGGCGAAATACCTAACACCACCAGAAAGGACTCATATTATAAAAGGCCACACGGAAGAAGCAAGCACTCGTGCACACAAAAATTAGATTGTAAAGGTTACGACATACTCACCAAAATTAGTATCCTGTTAAATATCCCCTCCAATAGTGTAGAACATCAAAGATGGCTCTAGTTGGTAGAGTTGATAGTTCTGATAGTTGTGGTGATGGTAGCCCATTACAGGTAAATGCCTTGATGCCGAGAGGGGAAGCCACAAATTTGCTTCCATACCATGCTTTCCTTTTTTTTTTAGTCATGCTGCCCTCTTTCCCCCAACTCACACCCCTAAAAAAAGAAAATCATTGTACGCCATCACGAAAAACTCCATTTAAAAAAAAAAATGAATATAAAAAATGAAGGCTAAAATTCCACACCCACAACCTGAGCTCCACACAGATCCTAAACACACACACACACGCGCGCGCACACAAAGCGCGCGCGCGCGCACACACACACAGACACAAGCGCGCGCACACACACATACACAAGCGCGCACGCACGCACACAAACAAGCACGCACACACACACACACACACACACAACCACACGCACACACAAGCACACACGCCTACACAAGCACACACGCCCACACACACACACACACTACACACACACCACACGCACACACAAGCACACACGCCCACACCCCCCCCCACACACACACATCCCAATCACCAAGTCCACACAGATGTTATCCTTCTGTCTAAAGCTACAACAATTTCAGTCACCTCAGTATGCTTTAGAAATGCTCAGTAGTGTTTACAACATAAATTAAAATTATCATAATCAGAATACGAGCAATATGAAGAAGGAGAAAGGAAAAAACAGCTTACCAAAAGTGTGGAGAACCTTCATCGGTCGCAGCTAAAGCCAGACTGAGTCCTTACCTGAGTGACTGAGTCCTGACCGACCAGACCGACACTCCAGCAGCACCTTCCTCCTTCCCTCACCCACACTAGTTCCCCCCCTCCTCCACGAACTGGACTGTTTCCACCACCTCTCTTCCTCCATCTCCCCTCCTTTTTTCCACCTCTCTTTCTTTATTTTCCTCCATTTGCTTTCCTTCCTTTCCCATCCCCCCCATTGTCCTTCCACCTCTTGTCTTCCTCCTTATCTCCACTCCTTCCTCCTCCCTGAAAAGCAGGCTCCCTCCATCCTTCCTGCCCCCTGCCCCCTTCTCTCCATCCCCCACTTCCTCCCCCTCTCCTTCCCCCTCTTCCTCTCCCTCTCCTTCCCCCTCTTCCTCCCTCCCTCTCGTACCCCTACTTCCTCTCCCCCTCCTTCTTCCACTCTGTCTGGTTTCCTAGAAGACTGTAAATATTGATACCTCACATATATTCACACACACACACACACACACACACACACACACACACACACACACAAAGTATCTGGAAATTTCAATACATACATAAATTGGAATACTCTATGTTATGCTACATATTTGTGGGTCGGTTTCTCGCCCTCAAATACGCAGGCTACAGCGTGTCCCTATTCTAGACCGGGTCGGCAACTCTAAAGAGTAGGACTGGACACAAAAACAAGGCAGTAAGTATTACACACATGTATTCCAGATATCTTCCCAGGGACAATAGTACATCAACAAATATATTACAAATTGGGTTGGTCGGGGATGGGTTAACACTTAACACAAGGTTTTACTTGACGGGGAGTCTGTCACCATACCGACTGGTAGAAGTATGGTACTATTTACCCAACACTTATGGCACATAAAATACACTTATGATTTGAGACACAGGAATGCATTTACTACAATTTCTCAAACCCGTATAGCACTGGACGGCACTGTATATAAGTTACGTTAACACCTGTGTCATAGACACCTGTCAGCCGGAAGTCTATCTCAGGTAGAGTCCGCCGCGTAGTGATCACTGACGGA
>JAGKTI010006285.1:0-12298 GCA_018397915.1 Birgus latro | reverse complement strand
CTAGGGGCTCGGCCCGAAGAGAGCCAGGAGACAGGCCTGTTGTTGAGTCTGGGGGAGACTCAGGGAGGCCTCTCCCACTGGTAAGTCGCGCCCTGGTGTTTGGGGCAACTCCCGGGGTAACTGAGGACCCAGGGTACTGGAACCCGGGGAGGCTGGACTGCAGCAACGGCTGGAGGGCGGCGTCGCCAACAGGGTCGTCACACGGGGACCTCGGGCCGGGGGGAGTAGTAGACAGGGCCCAACGTTGGCTGCAGGGTCTGCGGGGACTCTGCTTCGGCTGCTGTTCACCCTAGTAGAGTTGCAGGGAACCAAGGCCTCGGGTGAGGCCTTGCCACAGCTCGGGGGAGGGGTCCTCTCTGGCTGCAGGTCCTCCTGTAGGAGAGAAGCGGACTGTGGCCTGCTCTACATCCGACCTGATGTGACTAGTGGCCAACATCGTGGTAGCACAGGGGACATCAGCTTCAATGTGGCTAGTGGCCTGCTCTGCCTCTGGCGTGACGTGACTAATGGCCGACGTCGGGGTGGCAAAGGGGACATCAGCTTCAGTGCGGCTAGTGGCCTGCTCTACCTCTGGCCTGATGTGACTAATGGCCGACGTCGTGGTGGCACAGGGGACAACAGCTTCAGTGCAGCTAATGGCCTGCTCTACCTCTGGCCTGACGTGACTAGTGGCTGGGTCTGGTGCGGCTAATGGCCCGTACCGGGGAGCTGAGAGGACTAGCAGCAGAGGGATGGACTGTGGCCGATCCTGCCTCGTACCCAGTACAGCTTGTGGCCAATAGTGCGGCGCCACTCTGGGGGGAACGACTACAGGAGTCGGATGTCTTATGGCCTGTCTTGCCTGGCCAACACGCGTCTGTGTCTCGGCCCTGTAGCAGGGATGCAACTGGGGAATGGACTGTGGCCAGTTCTGCCCCTTACCTGGTATGACTGTGGCCAATACTGCGGCGTTGTGTGGAGTTGTAAACTCCACCCCTTACCTGGCGAGTGGAATTCCAGCCGGAGACTAGGCGCCAGCGACTGCTACCTTTCCGGGTCACCACCTGGGAGCAAGAGGGGCGCCGGGAAGTGATACAGGCGTGCCGTTCCTGTTCCCAGCCGCTCCGTGACAGCGGCAGCCCCCCGGTGGTACTGGGCGGGCTGGTATCGTCTGCTCTGGCCGTCGCGTCGTCTGTGGCTCCAAACCCTAACTCCTGTATTTCACCACCCTCCTTGGTAACAAAGTCATGACCCCGTGACTGGAGGTGGTAGAGGTTGGTGTTGGCCATTTGGTGGATGGGTCCGAGGTGACTTAGGAAGGTAGTCCAGTGGTCGGTTGGTATATGGGCGTGCAGGTGGTGGGCGTAGGCGACACGAAGAGTGGAAGGGTGGTTTGTTTGCTGGAGAAGTCGCAGCAGGTGTTGTGTGCTTCTGATGCGTTGATGTCGCCCAAAGGTGGGGATCCATGTGATTCTCATGACGCGCATGGTGGTGGTGGTGGTGGTGGTACCTTGGAGGCGAATGCTGGATAGAGGTAGTCCGGTGCGGTTTATATTGCCGGTGGAGTGTGAGGGCGGTGTTCCCCTGGGAGTGCAGCGGGGCGGGTTTTTCTATGTGAGATGATGAGTAGGAAAGGTTATGGGGATGGTGTTGGGGGGTGGGGTGGGCGGTTGGCTGTTAGTGGGTGAAGGGGTGGGCGTGGGGGTTGAGGTGTAGCGGGCTGGTGGGTGTGAGGTATGGCCGGAATGGGTAGTGGTGGTGGTTAGTTGTGGAGTGGGGGGCGACGGGGAATGGGATGGTGGAGCGGGGACGGGCGGAGAGTGAGGTGGTGTGGTGTGGTTGGTTGTCGTGGTTGGTGGGGTAGGGGTTAGGCTGGGCGCGGCGCGCGGGGTGGTCGGTGTGGAATTTCCTATGGGTGTGTGCTGAGCACGTGGAGTGGGCGGTGTGGCGGCTGCAGAGGAGCGTGGTGGTGGGGTGAGTGTAGTGTATGGGCATGGTGCAGGAGTTTTGAGCAGCGAGGGGGCGGTGGAAACCGATGGGGAAGGGGATGGGGATGATTAATAGAGAAAAGGCTTCTCGTGAGGAACGGGAGGTGTTGAGCTTGCTCATGGTTGAGGAGGGAGCGGCAGGGGTTGGGGAGTCCCGGGCGGGGCGGATGTGGCGATTCCTGTAGGTGCAGGAGGTTCTGTTGCAGTCGACGACGACTTGGAAGGGGTTGGGGACTCTAGTGATGGTATAAGGTCCCACGAAAAGAGGGGCAATCTTATTGGGGGTGGGGAGGTGGGCAACGAAAACCTCGTCACCTGGTTTGTAAGGGTTAGCAGGGGAGGAATCGGCTTGACCGTCTTAGTGTGCATGCAGGTGTTGTAATCGGCGCCTCAGGTGATATAAGGGGTCGGTGGGTGGGGAGTGAGCGGGGGGTTGGAGGTGCTGTCGGAGAGGGAGGAGGAGGGGTGCCTCTCCGAACACTCGCTCGTGGGGGGTGATGCCATCGTCGCGGGGGTAGGTGTTCATTCCCCATTGGACGATCTTGACGTGTGCAGGCCATTCTTGGTCTTGGGTACTTTGAATTCAGGTCCTGATTTGGTTTAGTAGGGTCTGATGGCTCCTTTTGCATACCCCATTTCCCTGGGGCCAGTAGGGGGAGGGGTGGGAAATGGAGAATCCGAATAGGGTGGATAGCTCTTTCCATATTTGCCCCGTGAACTCTGGGGCATTATCAGAGTGAATGGCCTGGGGAACGCCAAAGTAGGAGAGGGCGTGGTGCATGAGGGCGTCGGCTACGGCGACGGCAGTGTGTTCCTTAGCTGGACAAGCAATCAGGAACTTGGAGTAAACGTCGACGAATGTGACGATGTATCTGTAGCCGGATCTAGGTGGCAGGGGTCCGACAACGTCGACAGACAAAAGCTGCCAAGGTTTGTGGGCAGAGATCTTGCCGGCAGGACCCACCGAACAGGTGATGTCCTTTCCTAGGCAGCATGCTCGACACGCCTGAGTGACACGTTGGGCGAGGGTAGTGGGGTTGGGGGCCCAATAGAGGTCATTGAAGACCTGGGTTAACCTTTTCGTACCCAGGTGGATTCCACTGTCCGAGTGGAGGTGGGTGAGGACGCCTACGGCGCAGTCTGGATCAAGGACAATGTGGCCCGATGGCGTGAAGAGTTAGTCCCCTTGCAGGTGGAGTTTTGAAAATAGATGCTGGGGAATCCAGGGGGGCCGGTCTAGATTCCGCCAATGCTGGATCAGCTCAGATTGAGGGAGGAGTGATTGTACTGGTAGACGGGAGAGGGCGTCGGCGTTGGTATGCAATTTCCCGGGCAGGTAAGCAATCTTGTAGTCAAACTCCTCGAGCGCTTCGCGCCAGCAGAGGAGTTGGGCATTCTGAGTGGCCGATTGCCGGAACCACTGAAGGGATTGGTGGTCTGTGATGATGGTGACCCTGGTGCCAGACAGGTAGGCCCTGAAGTAGTCGAGGGCCCAGACGATACCCAAACATTCATGCTTGTTAGCGGCGTAATTTTGTTTGGTCAGGTTTAGGGTGTGGCTGGCGCAAGTGGTGATGTGCTCGTGCCCTTCCTGGACCTGTGCCAGGACGGCGCCTATGGCCACCAGCGAGACGTCGGTGTATAACCTGAAGGGGAGGTCATAATTCGGGAAAGCAACGATGGGGGCGGAAACAAGTTTCTCCTTTAAGGTGTAAAACGCTGATATTCGGTCGTTGCTCCAGACGAAGGGCTCGCCTTTCTTAGTGAGGTCCTGGAGTGGTTTCGCAAGGTCGGCGAACCCTTTGATGAACCGCCGGTAATACGACGCAAGCCCCAAGAAGGTGAGGACTTGGTGGACGTCCTGTGGAAGAGGCTGGTCGGCGATGGCTTTCAGCTTGTCGGGATCTGGGGAGATCCCTTTCCCCGAGACAATGTGTCCTAGGAAAGCAACAGAACAGGCGGCTAGGACACATTTAGTGGGATTGAGTTTCAACTTGACCTGGCGTATTCGTTGGAACACCTGTCGGAGGCAGTGCAGGTGATCAGCCCACGTTTTGCTGAAAACAATAACGTCATCGAGGTACACCAGGCAGACTTCCCAGGTCACAATGCTGAGGACGGACTCCATGAGGCGGGAGAAGGTGGCCGGGGCATTGCATAGCCCGAAGAGAAGAACATTAAACTGATAAAATTTCCCATTACTTGTGGAGACGGCCGTTTTCCCTTGAACTCGGGGGTGGACGGGGACCTGCCAGTATCCTGACTGGAGGTCCAGCATGGAGAACCAAGTGGAGCCGTGTAGGGAGTCTAGGGAGTCGTCTATGTGGGGGATAGGAGTGGCATCTTTGGTGGTTACATCGTTCAGGCGGCGGTAATCAATGCAGAATCGCTGAGTGCCATCTTTTTCCCAAACCAGGACAACGGGGGAGAACCAGGGGCTGGTAGAGGGCGTGATGATGCCGGCGTCCAGCATTTCTCAAACTTGCCTGTCCTCTTCAGCCCATTGGTGTGGGTTCTTTCGGCGAGAGGGTTGCCGGATGGGGGGCCCGGTGGTATGAATTTCATGGGCAAGATACAGTATGTTGTATGCCCCAAGTTGGCGGGCCCGGTTGAGAAAAGGTCTTGGTATTCAAGTAGTAGATGGTGCAGCATCTCGGCTTGATGGGGAGATAAGTGGTTAGGCAAAGGAGGGAGGGGAGAGGGGTTTGAATTTATGGGTGGGGTGTCACAAGGCTCTGCTGCCTCAAGGTCGCTGATCAGGAGTCCTCTTGGCAGAGTGAGGGGTGTAGCCGCCAGGTTTGCCACTTTGACGGTGTTGAAGTGGGGCAGAAGGAAAGTCGGTGACATCAGGCAGGCGGCGAGGGGCCCAGTGGGGACACTTGGGGAAAATAGGGAATGGGTCCCTGTGGGCTTATTGATCCATAGCCAAGCTTCATGGTGGGGGGGAATGGTGAGGGAGGACGCAACGGTCGTGGGGAAAGTGGGGCCGGGAGGGGGGGGCAGGAGAAGGGGGAGGGGTGTCGTTTTGTCGTGCGCACGTACAAATGGCTTGGGGCTGTTGAGGAGGCTGTCGAAAATGAAGTCGCCTCCCGTGGCAGTCTATGTGTGTGTGGAGTTTTTGGAGCACGTCCAGTCCCAAATAGCCATCATAAGTACGGCAAGAAGAGTAAAAAATGATGAAGGGATGATATGTGGAGGCTGGTTGATGAGTCTTGGTTTGTAGGGCCCGAGTTTCCCCACGAATAGGCAAGGGGCCTTCCCCCACGTCTATGAGGCGGGCTGAAGTGGGGAAAAGGGGGCCAAAAACCTTCTTATTGCAGGAGTAGAAATGTGTGTACAGGCAGGACCTTGCGGCTCCCGTATCTACCAGAAGTCTTGCCTTGACCCCCTGTAGTTTCATCTTGTCATAGACCGGGGGTCGGTACTTTGTAGAGGTGGCCCCCGCCACTGTGGGGAGGTGCAGGGGCTGTCCTAAACAATCCAACGTCAGCTCGAGGGCTGTGTTGGTATCAGCCTCCTCTGACTCGCAGCCGGCATCAGGTTCCTCAACGAGGGGGGGTTCGGGGTTCGCAGGGCCCTCATCTACTCCCAACATTGGGCGGCACCTCAGTGGGTCGGCTCTTATTCTGCGTGCTGCCTTCAGTTGTTCACGTATGTCGTGAAGTGGGCAGCGGCTGTTACAGGCTGTGAATTCCCACGGATTGATAGTGATAAGATTTATGTTATCTTTCTGTGGCAGCCGCTTCCTGGTGGGGTGGGCTCTTGGGAGAGCCAAGGCGGAGGCGCTTCACGTTGGGGCTGGAAGAGATTGGGGCGGCGTGGGGGAGAGTTTCGTTGGGAACTGGCTCACAACCCCGATGTGTTGCGTGTCGGGGCGTGCTGCGAGAAGGCGGCGAGTGAGCTGGACATCATGGTCCAAATTTCCTGCCGGGTCATGGATAGTGAAATGTTCCTTCACTATGTAATGCTGTAAATTTTAGTATGTAACATAAGTATAACATAAGTAGTATAAGTGTAATATAAGTTGGTATAAGTATAGTGTAAGTGTAATATATGTGTAATTTACGTTAGTTTATGTATGGTGTAAGTGTAATTCTGAACCCTGTTTAGTTGATGCAATGTATGGGAAGTGGACCTTGTAATTCATTTTTGGGCTTGATCTTAGTTAAAGTGTAGTAGGGGAGTATTATTGTTAACATGTAGACCGTGTGGAGCGGGTTGGACGCGCAAATCCATGTCTGTTTTCGATAAAGAGGCGAAGAAAGTTGATTCGAGATTAAAATTCGCGATGAGTCGTATTTACACTTGGAATTCAGAATTTTGTAGTTGAGTTTGTGTTTATCATCGTGTTGTACTAAATAATAATGTCTAAGAGCTTAAGTAAAGTCTGATTATTGATTATGGTCTTTGTTAGCCGTGAAATTAATTTATTTTTCACTGTTGCTAGATCATGAGGCCAGACAAACGCAACACAAAGAAAAATTATGTCAATGCGTGAGTTTAGGCATCATTTTAAATTGTTAGACCCATGTTACTGCCACAAAATTTAAATCATCATAAGTCATTTTGTCTAAGTAAAGGATTGTGTAAACTCCTTGTTGCAAAATTCCTGGACGATGGTATAACAAGTTGACTGTAGAGTAATTAGTCGAGGCCAGAACCGGTTGTAAGAACATCGCGGGATACCCGGAGTGTCCTTGCGGCAAGCCGTCACTTCGAGTTGAGATTTCATACGAGTCGGACTCCACGGGTATGGTCCCGAGTAATTCACGGTGTATTTCCCCCCATACGTCACAATAATTAGTTCTCATTCTAACTATATAAAGTAAGTTGTCTGATAATATTTTCCAATACTTTTATAAGACTTTGAGTTGAGATTTCATACGAGTCGGACTCCACAGATTTGGTGTGGCGTCATCAAGTCGGGACTGCTGTCTGCGTAATGTCTTGCAGTCCTAAATGCCAATGCCCTTACACATTTCCACTTAGTTCATTTCAATTCACAGTTGTCAATTATGAAGTCGTATGGTCCACTTAGTAAGCCCTAATTCATGAAGTGAAAAATTTTGGTTAGGAGCGAGTGAGATGCGGAGTGTTGTATTTCTCTATCATGCAGAGCATTGCAAGTGCTGTGACAATATGTATTAAATTATTCTTGGGCATCTGATTATTTACATTGATACGTTATGTTGTGCAAACCCATGGATAATAGGGGTGATTAAATTAACCTAGAGTAAACCTTGTAACTCGTTGTAAACCTGGGAAATACTGAGTCCTTTTGAGACTGTGGTTTATTTGAGTCTCTCCTGAGTTTGTAATTTTCTATTTCACAAGTGTACCTCGTGATGAGTTAAGAGGTTGAGTTGAGTGAATTTTTTATGTATGTGTGTTATGTATCGGGCGAGTAGTTCTTCTGTGAGCAGATTAATCAACATCTTGTTGAGTGTAGAGCCCAAGGTACTTCTTTCTGTAGTGGTATACTCTCGTATAACTATTTGTACCGTGATATGTGAGTCAGGTGATTTATAATCTGTGGAGAAGAGAGCTTCCATTCTCTCAGATAATCTGGTGGTATTAGAGACTAAAGTAATACTGTGTTTCCAGGAACTATTTCTTGTTCGAGGGTTAGTTCATCTTATGTAAATTAGGATAGTAATATAGATAAGTATACTTTTTGTATGTGTTTGGTATAAATCCTCTGGGAAGTTGATTATGTGACCAAGTGGCCCGCAAGGCATGTTACTATCTATAAAGTCCACGCTCCCAAATATCTTTCTCACGCTACAATGTTTACTGCCCTAGGCCTCATTGTTCCCTCTTCCATCGTATGGGACTAGTATCTTTTATTACTTTTTTTTTCCTGGCAATCGCTGGGTGGTGGCAGCATACCAAATTAATTCTACTACAACCTGTAGTTATTTCTTCCTGGTGTCAATCAAATAACGAGGCCTTTTTAATAACTCTAGGATATCTTCTTGGCAGTAACCAGAAAACATCGAATTAAATTCAATCAGTCTAAGTACCAGGTGAGACATTCCTACATTTATGGGCCCCCTACACTGGTGGTACAGCAGTGTGATATTTCAAAAAAATTCTATGAGTGCCAAAATCGGCGGCACGACAACTATGCCCAGAAGGACTCTGAGAAGAGTGTTGAATGTATGCTCATCCCGGGTATTCATTTCAGCATCCGGGTATGCGGCGGTGACGAGTCGCCTAGCTTGGACCAAAGTGTTGTCCAAATCACCATCATATTTTAGGGCATCTAGTTGTGAAATCGCGACAACTTTCCCTAATGACGAGGTAATGGCTTCTGTTACTATTTTTGCGAATCTGGCCCAAGTGAGATCTGGGACTATTTTTGGTGCTATACTAGATACCGCCTTTCCCAGGTAAGGTAGAGTGACAGCTATTTTCTGATTATCTTCCTCAAACCCAATATCAAGTAATGGCCTGACCATATTTAAGTAAGTAGTGATGTCGCATTGTTCTGGGTCGAATTTTAGTAGGAATACATGTGTTTTGGCTGCCATTTTCAAAAAAAATTTCCAGTCCTGTTACACCGTCTGGGTCAAGAACCACCGCTAGCCACAAGTGCTATGCTACGTATCTGTGGGTCGGTTTCTCGCCCTCAAATATGCAGGCTACACCGGGTCCCTATTCTAGACTGGGTCGGCAACTCTAAAGAGTAGGACTGGACACAAAAACAAGGCAGTAAGTATTACACACATGTATTCCAGATATCTTCTCAGGGACAATAGTACATCAACAAATATATTAGAAAATGGTTTGGTCGGGGATGGGATAACACTTAACACAAGGTTTTCCTTGATGGGAAGTCTGTCACCATACCGACTGGTAGAAGTATGGTACTATTTACCCAACACTTGTGGCACACATACAATACACTTATGATTTAAGACACATGATTGCATTTACTACAATTTCCCAAACCCGTATAGCACTGGACGGCACTGTATATAAGTTACATTAACACCTGTGTCATAGACATCTGTCGGCCGGAAGTCTATCTCAGTTAGAGTCCGCCGCGTAGTGATCACTGACGGGGGGGGACTGCAATATTCTGGCATACCCCGACTAACGTGCCCGGACACTGGGGTGGGTGGAAGTTTAATGCACGAGGGGAAGGTACGATGGAAATAATATATATATTCCTTCTGTTAGCCACTGAGGTGTTTCACTTGCGTGCCTGTGGGTTGGGGAGGGAGAGTTTAAATAACAAGGGAATGGCACAATCGACACAATATTATTGTTCTGTTGATCACAAAGGCATTTCGTTTACGGGGGGGGGGGCGCGGGACTCTACTCGGGATATAAGTCTGGCCACGGTTAACTATTAGGCTCGTCCAATCTTATACTCTGGGTTCCTGGCCCCTTAACATGAGAATACGCTGTAGGGAATCACTCGTATGGTATAAGTTAATGCACACAGATATTTGGGTTGGAAAAGCAAACACATATGTAAAGTCCACTCACTTCATTACCACTGGTGGGCCTTAGGTTGATTCCTCCATCCGGAGGAAAGGCAGAGTGGCGTGCCGCTGGACAGGGCCTCACCGTAGTCGTGGAGCTAGGGGCTCAGCCTGAAGAGAGCCAGAAGACGGGCCTGTCGTTGAGTCTGGGGGAGACTCAAGGAGGCCTCGCCCACCGGTAAGTCACGCCCCGGTGTTTGGGGCAACTCCTGGGGCAACTGAGGACCCAGGGCAGCTGGACTGCGGCAATGGCTGGAGGGCGGCATCGCTGACAGGGTCGTCACACGGGGACCTCGGGCCGGGGGGTATAATAGACAGGGCCCGACATTGGCTGCGGGGTCTGCGGGGACTCTGCTTCGGCCGCTGTTCACCCTGGTAGAGTTGCAGGGAACCAAGGCCTCAGGTGAGGCCTTGCCACGGCTCGGGGGAGGGGTCCTCTCTGGCTGCAGGTCCTCCTGTAGTAGGGAAGTGGACTGTGGCCTGCTCTACATCCGACCTGATGTGACTAGTGGCCAACGTCATGGCAGCACAGGGAACATCAGCTTCAATGCAGCTAGTGGCCTGCTCTGCCTCTGGCCTGACGTGACTAATGGCCAATGTCGGGGTGGCACAGGGGACATCAGCTTCAATGCGGCTAGTGGCCTGCTCTACCGCTGGCCTGACGTGACTAATGGCCGATGTCATGGTGGCACAGGGGACAACAGCTTCAGTGTGGCTAATGGCCTGCTCTACCTCTGGCCTGACATGACCAGTGGCTGATGTCGTAGTGGCACAGGAGGTTGTAGCTCTGGTGCGGCTAATGGCCTGTACTGGGGAGCTGAGAGGACTAGTAGCAGAGGGACAGACTGTGGCTGATCCTGCCTCGTACCCAGTACGGCTTGTGGCCAATACTGTGGCGCCACTCTGTGAGGAACGACTACAGGAATCGAACAACTTATGGCCTGTCCTGCCCGGCCGACACGTGTCCGTGTCGCGGCCCTGTAGCGGGGATGCAACTGAGGAATGGACTGTGGCTGGTTCTGCCCCGTACCCAGTATGATTGTGGCCAATACCGCGGCATTGCGTGGACTTGTAAACTCCACCCCTTACCTGGTGAGTGGAATTTCGGCCGGAGACTAGGCGCCGGCGACTGCTACCTTTCCGGGTCACCACCTGGGAGCAAGAGGGGCGCCGGGAAGTGATACAGGTGCGCTGTTCCTGTTCCCAGCGGCAGTCCCCTGGTGGTACTGGGGGGGCTGGGGATACTGGTGTCTGCTCTGGCCGTCACGTCGTCTGTGGCTTCAACCCCTAACTCCTGTATTTCACTCTAGATATAAAAAACCAGGAAAGCTGTTGGGACCAAAAGCTCCTGGACCTTGTGCAGGAGTTTTTCCTAATGCAACATGTAAAAGAAAGCACCAGAAAAAGAGGACTTGATGTACCATCAGTACTAGATCTTATATTTACTAGACAAGAAAATGATATTGACAATATTATGTCTCACCCTCCACTCGGCAAAAGCGACTATGCAGTATTAAACTGCAACTTCAGGATTGCATATGATATAGTTACCAGTAATGAGAGTTACAAAAAGGGCCTAACTACAGAAAGGGCAACTATCATAACCTGAAGAAGTACTTCTTAGAAGTAGATTGGGAAAAAGAGCTTAGAGGACAAGATTGAAATGTTATATATATAGAAAATTCTGTGAACTTTATGAAATAGGAGCTCAAAATTATATCCCTCGGCACAAAGAAGCAGAAATGAAAATAAAGAAATGGTTTAATAAAGAATGTAAAAATTCGAAAGAAAAACGAGACTTGTTGTGTAATAGATACAGAAGGGCATATGACAATTATAAACAGGCAAGAAACGAATGGAGAGAAGCCCAAAAACAGTTTGAGGAGGACATCATAAACAATAGTAGTGATCAACCAAAGCTATTTTACAGCTACATCCGAAGCAAAAGCAAAGTAAAAGATAAAATACAATCCATTATGGATGAAGGGATCCACTATACACAGAAGAATGATATTTGTGAAGCACTAAATAAGAATTTCCAATCAGTTTTTACAGAACATAATTTTGAGAGGGATGATATGGAACATGCATGCCCAGACATATTATCAGATATACAAATATAAGAAAAAGAAATACAGGAGGAGTTAAGAAAATTAGACAAAGGAAAAGGAAATGGTCCAGACGATATTTCATTTTGGGTGCTACATGAATGTGCAAAGAAGTAGACCATTATCTTTAATATTCAAAGAATCCTTGGGTCAAGATAAATTACCTGATATTTGGAAGAGAGCAAATATTGTCCCCTTATTCAAGAAAGGGAATAGACAAAATCCACTCAACTACCGACCAGTATCACTAACCAGTGTTGTAAGTACAGTAAGATACTGGTAAAGCTGATAAGAAAAGTTTGGGTAAACCATCTAGTAGAACACAATATGATAATAGAAAAGCATTTTGGTTTCAGAAAGAGAAAATCATGTGTTACTAATCCATTAAGGTACTATGACAGAGTTGCAGAAACATTACAGAAAAGAGAAGGATGGGTGGACAGTATCTATCTAGATTTCAAGAAAGTATTTGACAGAGTACCACACCGAAGACTTTTATAGAAACTGTACCATCAAGGAGGAATCCGAGGCAAACTGTACTATTGGATGCAAGACTTTCTCAGAAAAAGGGAAATGAGACTTAGGAGGGAAGTGACTAGTAGAGTTCCACAGGGCTCAGTGCTAGCACCAATTATGTTTTTAGTGTATATAAATGACACGGATAATAATACTGGAAATGAAAGCTATTTAAATATGTTTGCTGATGATGCAAAAATACAAAGGAGAATTA
>JAGKTI010006284.1:24813-41324 GCA_018397915.1 Birgus latro | reverse complement strand
CTACTATTTCCCCCGGACTCGTACGTAATCAATCTACTCACTCTTTTTCTAAAATGTGTGTTGCACACAATCATGTCCATAGCCTCCCCAAACTCGAGTATTCTTTCCCCTTCCGCATTCCTCACACCATATGCACATCCTCCATGGACTCCTTCATAACCTTGAGCTGCTTCACCAACATGACCATTTAAATCCCCTCCCAGAACCACTACCTCATCATCACCCATACCACTTACTACACGTATTAAATCATCCCAAAATCTATCCTTCTCTGCGTCATCCAATCCTACCTGCGGAGCATATGCTGATATAATTGAAACAATCACCCGTCTGATCAAAATTTTCACTACTATTATCCTATCACTTACTCTCATGACATTCATAACATACTCCACCCATTTCTCCGCAACCAACACACCCACACCCCCATATCCGTCAGTTCCCCCCTGCCCAAACAGCTTATAGTACCAATCCTTTCCAGCAATCTTTCTGGCTGATCCACCCCTGTATCGGACTTCCTGCAAACAAGCCACATCCACCCACCTCCTACTAAATGCCTCAACAACTTCCCCCGCTCTTCCCCTCAAACTTCCCACATTCCACGAGCCCACCCTAAACCCCCTGGGTGATTTGCTGTCCTCAGGCTTGCTTTGATGCTTGTTATTGTACTTTGTCATAGTCGGTAAGATAAAGGGGGTAAACATTCCAAAGGCCCAGCCCACTGCACAGTCCTAGGTCCAGGCAATGGATCTGGGACCCCTAGCCCACCAGCTTACTAGTGGCTGTGGTAGTGGCCTCGGGGCACCCTGCCAGGACACCTGCAGGGACACCCTCCAAGCGCGGCTTGGCACTGCAACTGCCCCGCCATTATACACCCACTGATAGGGCAGCCTCCTGGGGCGCTACTCCCAGGTTCGGGCCCCTCTCTTTTGGGCGGAAGCGGCAGCCTGGGAACCGCAATGCCCTGTACCCTCTAGCACAGGTTCGAGCCCCATCTCGCCCCGGACCCGTGATCTATGCTGGCGGAACCCCTGTCAAGCCTCCCCCCGAAAGTCCGCCACTAGGTAGCGGGGGCAAAGTTTTCTGGCCGCATGCCCTTGCTGGCGTCAACCCCTGTAACGTAGTGGGGTACGTTGTGTGATATGTAAAGTGCCTGTGGTGTAGTGCATATGATAGTTAGAGGAAATGTTTGAGAGAGTATGCTGGTCTACTCTCCATGTTACTGTCACACTGAAAAGGTCAGCAAAGGGGGATGGTTAGGTAGCTAGTGAAAGGAGCTCCAGCTCTCCCTATCACCAGCATTCCATTCCCCTTAGGAGTACTACCCTGTTCGGCCCGTGCTACAGCCTCCTCCTACAAGTTAGTTGTTTTTACGGGGTGGGGCACTAACCCACCACCAACCCTTTCAGTCGCCTCTTACGACAAGCAGGGATACTGGGGGAGAATTCTTGAAACCCCCTACCCCCAGGGGTAGGTCAATTGCTATCTAAGTGAGCTCACTGATTACGAACATGAAGCTATAAGAGAAGAAACGTTATCCTCAAAGTTGACTTTCACTGATGACGTCACAGTTTCTTCCCTCAAACATGTTACTCTGCCCTTCCACATTGGAAATATGGATGCAACCATTGTGACTGTTGTTGTGAACTGCAATATTCCCTTGCTGCTGAGTAAACGTCCATGAAAAAAGCAAAAACATTAACTTTGAAAGTGACCAGGTCACAATTTGTGGAACTATCATTAACCCTTTCACTGCGTTTTATGACTACAGTCGTTCATGAATTATTCCCTTTCACTGCGGAAAATGACTGTAGTCAACGGGCCTCAAAAACCGGTCTGAATTAGCTGTGTAGTACTCCAGGCTCTAGCCGACATGGCTATGGCAACGGCGTCCCAGGAGGTGTCACCATCACGTGGTGGGAAGTCGAAACATCATGTCAACAAACATGCTTGCCCAGCTGATCGGGTGCTTGGCAGAGTGTCACCATTTTATGGATTTTTACCCTTATTTAGGTGAGTTATATGCAATGTAATGTGATTAGATATTTCTTAAGAAGGTGTTGGACGTGTAAGTGTGTAGAAAACACTTGATAATGAATATAATATTACGGTAAACAACGGACCTTTACGCATCAGCTGGCCAGCATCTCAGCGTCCTTTTAATTAAATCCCAGGCAAATTTTTTTTTTATTCATCATCCTTGTGATAATATATGTAGCTACTGTATTAACCCTTTCGCTGCGTCTTATGACTATAATAGTTCTACGAATTATTCCCTTTCACTGCAGAAATCGACTGTAGTCGAAGGGCCTAAAAAAAAAAAAACGGTTTGAACTGGCCGTGTGGTACTCCAGGCTCTTGCTGATGTTGCTATGACAACGACGTCTATCACTTGGCAGCAAGTCAAAACATCTTGTCAACAAACATGCCAGCCCAGCTGACTGGGTGCATGGCCGAGTGTCGCCATTCTATGGATTTTTACTATTATTTAGGTGAGTTATATGCAATGTGATTAGATATTTCTTAAGAAGGTGCTGGACGTGTAAGTGTGTAGAAAACGCTTGATAATGAATATAATATTACGGCAAACACCGAACCTTTACGCATCAGCTGGCCAGCATCTCGGCGTCCTTTTAACTAAATCCCCGGTAAATTTTTTATTCATTCATCGTCCTGCTGACAATATATGTGGTTATTATGGAATTTTAGGGCTGGCAATGGCTATGTAAGTATCAGGCAATCACAAATGTGTTGCAGACAATTACCTAATACCACTTTGATTTTTTGCTGGAGAATTGACACTTTTTGAGAACCGAGCTGAAAATAAATTCTGCAGCGAAAGGGTTAAGGAATTTTAGTGCTGACAATGGATATGTAAGTATTGGGCAATCACAAGTGTTGTAGACAATTACCTAATACCATTTTGATTTTTTGCTGCAGAATTGACACTTTTGAGAACTAAGCCAGAAATAAATTCCGCAGCGAAAGAGTTAATTTGAAGTCCTCATCTTAACAGGCCATTATTTGTTTCCAATTTCTTTATGACTAGAACGTGAGTATTGTGAAACAATTGCGCCAGCATCTCTTGGGGGTGATGTAGAAAAAACAGCTTCGAAGCTTCACAGGTAATTTGGACACCCAACATCGGCGAAACTAATAAAACTGATTACAGATGCGTGGATTAAAAGTTCATAACTGAAGCGGGCTATCAAGCTGTACCTAATGCATGTACAGTCTGTTGTAGATTCAAGAAAGCCAAGCCCCGACCCGTAGTCAGTTTGCCCATGGCGTCTAAGTTTAACGAAGCCATAGCCATGGATTTGAAAGCTTGGGGAAGGCAGTATATCTTAGACCTTGTTGATTTGCTGACCAGGTATTGCAGTGCGACAGTAATCACGGACAAGTGTGCACCCACCATTATCAAAGGAATATTTCGGAGCTGGATTGTTGTGTTTGGGTCACCTGGAAAAATTCTTACAGATAATGGTTGTACATTCAACGATGTTCAAATGCGAGCATTGAGAGAGGCCTCCAATATCAAGGTCATGACAACGTCTGTAGAAAGTCCATGGAGTAACGGAGTATGTGAGCATCAAAATGCAGTCATTGGTGACATTGTTAGGACGATAATGGCTGACAGCCAGTGTGACTTGAATGTGGCCTTGGCATGGGCAGTATCAGCAAGAAATGCTCTCACCAACTATGCAGGTTTTCCTCCTAACCAACTTGTTTTTGGTCAAAACCCTGGCCTGCCTAATATGTATGCAAATGATCCTCCAGCCTTGGAACCTACATCACCATCAAAAATTGTGAGAAAGAATTTGAACGCTCTTCATTTAGCAAGACGAGAGTTTATAAAGACTGAATCAAATGAATGTTTGGCTAGGGCTCTGCAGCACAACATATGTTCAAGTGACTTAAACGACATCCGAAATGGAGATGAAATCTTATACAAAAGAAATTACAGTCATGAGTGGCACGGTCCCAGAACTGTAATAGGCAGAGATGGGAAACAACTTCTGGTGAGACACGGCGGTGTCTACGTGCGAGTGCACGTGTGTTGTCTAGCATGTGCGCCAGAGCAAGATACTACAGTTGAGAGTGGTGTTAGCAGTGATGAGAACAATGTTGTCCAGGAGAAGCCTAATGACGATCCTTCGCAAGTGCTGAATGACTATCCACCAGATGACGTGTTGGAAAATGGTGCGTTTCCGGTTGATGAGCCTCCCACAGTTTCTATTCCGGTTAATCAGCCTCCCAAATTTTCTGTTGGTCAACGTATAAAGGGAATACATTCAGAAAGTGGAAAGTTGGTGTCTGGAAGGATTGTGAGTCAGGCAGGCAAAGCCACTGTAAAGTACAAACACTGCTACAACTTGAAGAGGGACTCTGATGGCAGCATTGATTGGATAGATTTGCAAAATGATTTTAGTACATGGGAAGTGGTAGATGACGATGCAGAAATGCTTGTTCTTTTCAACTCTGAGGATGTATTATGCGCCAAGGAAAATGAAATTACAAACCGGCAGAATAATGATGTGTATGAGTGTACCATCCCCGTTATACGTCTGTATATATGCCCCCCCCCATGTGTATGTATCCCCACTAAAAGCGCTGACTCAACAAGGGCTCCCACGGCTTGAGCAAGCAGATGTAACTCAGTAAAGGGCTAACTATCATAAGGGGAACACTCTGTTCAGCTACTCAACATTAAAGTCCTTAAATAGCTACTCCAGGACTTTCATTAAATCATCAAGGGACTGTGGATAACATGAGGAAGCAGATGTGGGGCAAGATGCCATAACGGTTCGATGGGCTGTGACGGAAAAAATGAAAATGGAAAGCCAATTGTTAAAGCCAGCTTAATTGCAAGAGGATTTGAGGAAGACACAGTAGATCTCCGAAGGGACTCTCCTACATGTTCAAAAGAAGCTGTGCGTTTGGCACTATCTTTATCCTCCACCAACCAATGGGATTGCCACACTATGGACGTGAAAGCTGCCTACTTGCAAGGTAATGACATTAAGAGAGTTGTTCATTTACGTCCTCCGGCTGAATATGCAAATGGTAAGATATGGAGACTAAAGAAAACTATTTACAGCCTTTGTGATGCTGCTAGGCATTGGTATCTGCGCGTAAAAGATCAACTGTTGAGTCTCGGAGCTAAAGTGTCATCACTGTATTCAGCACTGTTCTCTTGGAGCAATGAAGGCATTGTACAGTGGGGCCCCTTGGATAGCGACCTTATTAGTCCACCAAAATGGCCACTATCCATGAAATCGCTACCCGAGGGGCAAACTTCTTACCTAAAAAAATTAATACAGTCCTGGACTCCTTCAGCTATACCCCTAATTTCCTCCATTACCCATCAGTATCACGTCATATTTCTTCAGTACAATACTGTAATAAGATAAACGTATACTACATACAGTATTCAGAAAGTTATCTTTTTCTTTTCCTCCACACAGTATTGTTTCTTTGGCTTGCCACGCATGTAATGTCTGGCCTTTTTGGTCACTTTTACATTACCAGTACTTCCTGTTTTTTCCCTGGGCCACCACCACCACATGGGCCAGCTCCTGATGTTGAAGCCATGATATTAGAACACTCAGTAGCCAGACAATAAATGGAAGGTCACAAAAAACTTTAACAATGGCGAGAGACTGTGACAAGTTGAATGGATGCGCGGTGTGTGGATAAACAAACAATCTTCTTCTTCTTCTTCTTCTTCTTCTTCGGGTAACTGCGGGGAGGTTCACCTTCCACCCGTCAGTATCGCTTAGATATTGGCATTCCCCCAAAAGGAAANTGCCACGCATGTATTGTCTGGCCTTTTCGGTCACTTTTACATTACCAGTACTTCCTGTTTTTTCCCTGGGCCACCACCACCACATGGGCCAGCCCCCGATGTTGAAGCCATGATAATAGAACACTCAGTAGCCAGACAATAAATGGAAGGTCACAAAAAACTTTAACAATGGCGAGAGACTGTGACAAGTTGAATGGATGCGTGGTGTGTGGATAAACAAACAATCTTCTTCTTCTTCTTCTTTGGGTAACTGCGGGGAGGTTCACCTTCCACCCGTCAGTATCGCTTAGATATTAGCATTCCCCCAAAAGGAAAGGTAAAGGAAAAATTTAAAACTGTAAAATTTGGTAGGAGAGAGATAGTTGGAGATTAGTTACAAGAAAAGCTTAAGATACATATTTTCACATGGGTCAATGAACTACGGTCCTGACTCCTTCAGGTATATCCCTAATTTCCTCCATTAACCATTAATATCACGTCATATTTCTTCAGTAATAAGATAGTATATTATATATTCAAATAAGATTAACAAACGTACTTTTAATTCGTTTTGAGTGCCACCTACAGGCCGGTCCTGCAGTGGGCCTTAGTGGCTGATGACGACGATACTGTTATCAATTGTAGTTACCATACCGTGGCAGCCTGCTAGAGCCGCTAAAAAATAAATACCTTTACTACACTCCAACGAACCCCTAAATTCCTACTGTGAACACTAATAAAATAAACTTAACATGCAAATGGATAAACAAACTTTTAAATCATTTTTGCTATTTATTGTTGAAATTACTGTCGTGCTTGGTGGCTATTGTACCGCAGCAACCTAGCGAAACGGCCCTGACTCTGCTCACTCTCCCTCTCTCATTAGAACCGCTAAAAAATAAATACCAGTACTACACTTCAACGAAACCCTAAATTCCTACTGTGAACACTAATAAAATAAACTTAACATGCTAATGGATAAACAACTTTTAAATCATTTTTGCTATTTATTGTTGAAATTACTGTCGTGCTTGGTGGATATTGTACCGCAGCAACCTAGCGACCACAGACCTGACTCTGCTCACTCCCCATCTCTCATCACTCATCTTTCTCTTGTCCCTCACGTCGTAACACATGCAAACAAACTTCATTCTCGATGTGATGGGCCTCTGTTTCCTCACTTCCCAACCATCATATAGGTCCTCCTCGAGCTGAACAGGGGGCAGCCACCGAAGTTGAAGCCATGATAGAGCACTCAGTCCCCAGACAATAAATGGAAGGTCACAAAAAACTTTAACAATGGAGAGACTGAGGGTTGAATGAACACACGGCTCATGGATAAGCAATGGGTCAATGAAATGATTGACGATAGACTTGCACTCACTGTCTGTGTTACCTGGGTCCGACCTTGGCAACTCTGCCCATCCACCCACTACAAATGAAGATCAGCTCCCATGTACCATCAGCATTCAGATCAGATCAGATGATATTCGCCCAGTATTGCTTTTGAATCAGGTTCCGACCCTGGCAACTCTGCCCACCTTCTAGCTACATGTTAAATGCCTAGCGGATTTTCACTAACTGTGCACCATCAGCATGAGGATAGACTCGCACTCACTGTCAGTGTTACCAGGGTCCGACTTTAGCAACTCAGCCCATCGCCAGCTACAAATGAAGGTCGGCTTGCATACACCATCAGCATTAAGATCAGATCAGATGATATTCACCCAGTATTGCTTTTGAATTAGGTTCCGACTTTGGCAACTCTGCCCACCTGCTCGCTACGTGGTAAATGCCTAGCGGATTTTCGCTAACTGTGCAGCATTAATCGCTATGAGATAGTTTCTTTCCTGTCGCTACCCGTGGATTCGCTACCCAAAAAAACGCTACCCGAGCGGCCCCACTGTATGCATTTATGTCGATGACTTCCTTTGGGCTGGTACACATGAGTTCGAGCAGCAAGTGATAAACCGCTTGAGTAAAATATTCCTCATCGCCAGTTCGGAATCAAATGCATTCAAATATGTTCTCAATGTCGTCTCCAACATCAATGGCACCATAACATTCGACCAATTCCAGTATGCTTTGTCTTTTAAACCAGTAATGCTGAATAGACATTGTGCAGCTGTAAAATCAGGAGAGCTGTCCGAGTCTGAGAAAACGGAGTACCGAGCTTTAATTGGGCAACTCAATTGGACTGCCACACACACTCGGCCAGATACTGCCTTTGATGTGTGTGAGTTGAGTGTGAATAGCAACCGAGCTACCGTAGCAGATTTGCTTTGACTCAATAAGGTGATATCAAGGGCGAAGACTGACAACATGAAGTTACACATTCCAAGAATGGGGCCGATCGATGACTGTTATACAGAGTGCTCTTTGGATGCCTCATTTGCCAACCTTGTAGGCAATGGGTCTCAGGGAGGTTTTGTGATCTTCCTACGAGATGCTAGTGAGGCAAGATGTCCTATACTCTGGCAGACAAGAAAGCTCAGGAGGGTCATCAAATCTACCTTATCTGCTGAAGCGTTGGCGCTTCTTGAATCTGCTGAGACTGCTGTATATCTCGTCAACATATTGCATGAGGTCTCTGGATGTGGAAAGATCAAAATAAAGTGTTTCATTGAAAACAAGAGTCTGATGGATGCCCTTTACTCCTGTAGGAGCGTAGAAGACAGGAGATTGCACATTGATATTGCTGTTATTACAAGACATGTTGGAGCGAAGGGAGATTGATGAAGTATCTTGGGTGGATACATCACAACAACTGGCTGATTGTCTCACCAAGAAAGATGCCTCGATCGAGTGGCTGCGTGCAGCAGTCAGTCGGAACTAGAAGGATTATAATACTTCAAGAGACATCACATATCTATATGTGGCCACAGACTGGGTCCTGACAGTAATTAAACAAAAGTCTATGTACTGGATGCATAGTGTGTATCAGGTGTTGACGGTACTTCACAAAAGTCTATGTACTGGATACATAGTGTATATCGGATGCCAATAGACCATTCAGCCACGTCCTTGGAATCTTTCATCAAATTAAGAAGATGGGACGAGAGTGTTAGCGCACATTGCTGTTAGTGTGTGTGTGTGCGCACACACGTGTTACGTCACGAATGGTGACGTCACCGGAAGGGTCCTGTGGTGTGCAGCCGAGGCCTGGTCTGTTTGAGGTGTGTGGCCAGTGAGTGCAGTTTGCCTTCTAATAATATTTACCCAATTGTTCCTCCACTCCTCTCTAATAATCTTATATTCTACCTTTTTTCTAACTGTTACCAATTACTGTATTACACAAAATTAGTTTAGTGCTATCTATGGTTGCATATGCTGTGTCTTTAGGTTTCACGGAATCACATGCTGTGAAGTGGGGGGGCTGCACTATTTTGTTATGCTTGACTGAATCCTAGCCACTATATGAAGGGAATCCAAGTCAAGATTATGATACCTTCAATGTTTCTAACTGCACTGCAAGCCTAGTGCTGAGGCCAGTACTGTTTTAACCCCCCCTCAGTTGAGTGTCACATGTGTTTTGTTTTTGCCTGTACCAGATGATTTTATTCAGCTTAGGGGAATGGCTTCATGGAAGATGTTGATGAGGGTTAAATCTAACCTCCCAAATTTTATAAGTCTATGCTAAGCTAAATAAAACAGTCCAGAGATTATTTACTTTAATGAAGTGTTTCCCAACATGGGGGGCATGCCCCCCCTGGGGGGGCATTTGATATTACTAGAGGGGGTGTGGGGTAATCAAAGTTCAACACAGAGCTAGGGCACTCAAATGCACACAGGGTATTCCAAAATTTATGTATGAATAAGAAACTTTAATAGGAAAACTTCACAACCGTCATTTCGAGCAACCTCATGTGTTGGCATAACATAAAACCATCAGTCTCTTGTAATCCTTACATGCAGAGTTGTTAATTTCGCTTAATGTTGAAAATGACATGCAGTGCGGTCTATCTAAAACTGCTCCTAGAATCAAGTTGTTCGTAGAAAAGGAACAATGCCAACCTTCCCACTAGTTTTTCCCTCTACCCAAGTGTTCAGCAGCTTCACAAGTCAATTACTGCAAAAGTGCATCTGGGTTTGATGTTTTCTTATTTTGTTTTTCAAGGAAATGAAAAATAATAAACTTATGTTTCTGCATCAGGGTTTAATGCTTTTGTTTTCTTTAGACGAATAAACAGTTATAAACATATGAGCTTTGTTTTCATTACTAATCCTAAAATTATCTCCAGCATCTTAAGCATCCATATGGAACGGATAAAACCATCATTGTTTAGGCACCAGAGGGGTGGAGGGGGGGGGAGAAAGCATCATTGTTTAGGCATCAGAGGGGTGGAGGGGGGGGGGCACCATGAATACAGTCCTGACCAAAGGGGGGTGGCAGTGCTAAAAAAGTTGGGAACCTCTGCTTTAAGGTTTATTCTTCCTAGCTTCAGACAGTTTTAACAAGTTCAAGCAATGTATTTTGAATGGGAGGAGTTAAATACACCCTTAATTAACTATCTCCTATTCCTAATTTGAATAAAATCATCTGGGAGTAACCTTAGAAAATTTTTAACACATCAGGGTAATGAAAGATTTTTAAAGTAAGTTATTGGGGTGAGGAGTGAAGTGTCCATAGCGAAGGGTTTGGACTAAAACAGGATCTCCCTCACTGGCTCTAAATGTACTGACAAAACACAGGTCCTGATAGCTGCCTTCCTTGTTTATCTTATCAGAGGCAGATACTGGGAGAGTGAGAAGGAATAAAAAAGGGCATGGAAAAGGAGAGACACAGAGGAGACAGATATCACCTAGACTGCAGTTTGGATAGCTATATTTAGTTTCTCCAGAATGACTACAGTGTCCTAAGATGAACAACATCATCTGGAGATATTAGAACATTTAACATTATGTTACCAGGCTGAATGGATTAAGAATAAGCAGAGAAACGAATGAACGAATCAAATGGCTGGTTTAGAATGAAAGTGTTGAAGGAGAAAAAATAATTCAAGCACTTGCCATTCCATTGACAAGTAAGGTATTACTGTCATTAGACTCATTCAGATCAACAGGAAATAGATAAGGCTAAAGTGACAGGTGTATTGTCTCAAAATGCAATGACAACAACATATCACAAGTGGAACAAAGTTTAGTTCCAAAGGCAAGTGAAGGGTTTCTTCAAAATAAACACCATAAGCTGAAGAGTGATACATGCTGCACATTCTGCAAGTCGTGTCACTAGAATACATAGAAATACAACGGTACCGCAGAAACTACCAGTACCAACCATCAATTACATTACCAAATTACCGTTCATGTTTTCTACACATTATAAAAATTACAGGTACAGTGATACCATATAACACAATAGGGATCTGAATTTTTAAAGGAGGTGGGGGCACTCACCATCCACTCACTCAATGTACTGCTTTGGGTGTCTGCCCTTTCCTCTCTTCCTTCCTTCCTCTTCTGTCTTGCTTTCTTTCATTCTTTCCTCTTCTTTCTGCCTATGGGTGACTTTACACGCCCTCTTCTCTTTCTTTCCTTTGTTCATTCCTCTTCCTTCAGCCTACTGGTGACTTTACACTGAGTGGCAAGCCAAATGATTTCCTGTACACCAGGAAACCATATACTAAGCTGGATGGTAACCATATAACCAAATTTTGGCACCTGGTGGTTTAGTGGGTAACTGAGGCACTCCAATTGGATTAAGCCTGTGTAGGTTTATATCTTAGGGGTGGTTGGGGTTTATTGCTCACCTAATGTCACTCAGGGATGAGTGAGGCTGGTCACTCTCATCTTAAATGACCAACTTGACTAGCCTCAGGCTCTTATGCTCCTCATGGGACAACACAGGATTGGATGAAGGATGGATGGATGGTAAATGATCTTCCACAAGGTCCAACAGGTAAAAAATGTCCTCCAGTAATAACATCACATCAGCTCTGAAACACTCCTAGCATGTATTCAGTAACAACAGTGGGCAGTAACTCCTAAGCAATGACATGAGGTATACTACATCATCTGTGGTGCACAGGAAAATAGCTGGGCCCCAGACAACTAAGTACCTCTCTATGGTCTGAATTAGCCTAAAAAATGACAGCTGATGTGCAAAGAACTGCTTTCTTAGGTTCTGAAAGGCTTATGTAATAAACTTATCAGCTGGGAAGAAAGGAAGGGAGGGAGGGGGGAACAAGTATTTAACTAGCTAGATATTCTAGTGGTCAGAATGCCTTAGGCATAATGAGAGTCTTATATGCCCATGGATTCAATCCCCAAGTGAATCACATACCAAACCACACCAAAGAAAACCTAACCTAACATAAATACTGTAATCTTACCTGTGATGTGCAGACCTTGTTGAGTAAGAGCTCCTTCTCCTGGTCTGAAAGTGGTGATGAGTCAAGTGAGACCCCCAGCTGCAACAGGCGTTCCCTCAGCAGCTGGTTTTCTGCCGTCAGGGTTTGAAGGGTGTTGCTCAGGCTGGCCTGTGTCACACCATCACTACTGGTTGTCCCTGTGCAGGTGTGCAGGAAAAAATATTACCACCATGTACAACACACAAATTTTTTTTTTCAAGTAACCTTCAGCACACTCATTCCCTTGACCAGGAGTCTCAAGGTCTGTTCAATGTAACCCATTTTACTGTTGTCAACTGTGCTTAATGTAGGCAATTTCAAAGTTACCACATATGCTGTAATGGTCTTGACACACTAAACAATCATGATATTTACTTCTCAGTGCAGTAGAATGTCTCAGTTTAGTACAATATGACAGGGCTTATTATAGTGTATTGTTATATCATAACACAAGACAGAATAATATTTCCAATATTTTTTTAGCCAAAGGATTCATATTACAGCAGCATTAGCTATGCAGAAATAATGGGAGCCAAGAAATTAACTTTACAACTCTGAAAACTTTGAGGTACAATATGCAAGTCATTATGCCCATATTTTACCTACTATATATGCGGAATGTGTGAGGCGTGAATGAGGAGAGTAAGGAGTTGGAACTGGTGACTGTGTTCAAGAGTGTGAGATATGCTGTGATGACACTGTGAAACTAAGATGAAAGGGTGTGAAGTGTGAAAGGTCAGGCATGAATGGGCAAGGAAGATGCAAGGAAGGAGTTGCTTTGATGATGAATGAAGTATGGCAGAGTGGAATGAGAAATTACAAATGTGTCAGCTCAAGATGTATGTATGTCAAGTTCCAGTTTGAGAAGGTGAAAGTGGCAGTAATTGCTGCATATGCACTGTGTGAGGACAGGAGTGAGACAGAAAAAGAAAAGTTTTTGGGATGAGCTGGATGAAGTAGTAGGAGAAATGCCCAGGAGTTATAAAGTGATTGTAATGCATGATATGAATGGTAGAGTAGGCACTGGTCCTGTGAATCCTATAATGGGTAAGAATGGAGTACCAGGAGAGAATGATAATGGGAAGCAACTGAAGGACATGTGTCAGGAAAGGAGGTTGTGCATTGTGATTCTTATTTTAAAAACAAGTATACACAGAAATATACATGGTATAGAGGAAATGGAGATCAGGTTGAAAGAAGCCAGACTGATTACATGCTCACAGAGAAATCAATGCTGGGTAGTGGTACTGGGACGAGGGCAGTGAGAGGAAGATGTGGAGGTTTGTCAGATCATATGACAGTGGTAGGTACGATTCAGGTGAGAGGAGTGAGGAAGACCAAGAGAAAGAAAAACTGTCAGGGAGAGAGACAAAGTTGATAAGATGAGGATCAAAGAAATGGCAGATGAATACAGGACCAAAGCAGGGGATGTGGTGGAATCAGTGAATTGGAATGAAATGGATCTGGACAGCCTGCGGAATACATATAGAGACTGCTTGGTTAGGAATGCTAAAGAGGTGTGTGAGGTGGCAACAGTAACAACAAAGAAGAAAAGTATGGCATGGTGGGATGAAGAGGTTAAGAGAGCAGTGGAGGAAAAGTGGAAGAAGTGGCTAGAGTGGTTAAAGAACAGAGGTTCATTTGAAATGAGAATCGATTATACTGAGAGCAAGAAGCAGGTAATGTGACTAGGGAACGGGAAAAAGAAAGAGGTAAATGATGATCTAGGAAGATAAATGAATGCAAACTACACTGAAAATAGGAGGTTATTCTGGAAAGAGGTGTGGAAATGTAAAAGTGACAGCGGAAAGAAATGTGAAAGTATGAAGGATGCAATTGGTAGATTATTAACCCATGGGGATGAATGAAATAAGAAACCTGTACTTTACCCAGGAAAAATCACCCAATATATTTCATTCTGACATGCCGTAAGTGCCTGGGATAGATTAAAAGCATCTACTTGCCCAAGTGCCAGGGGGTTACCTCATCCTCTTCATGACCACAGTGGGGGCGAAGGGACATTGGTTACAAGATTGTGACAATGTGAGGTAACTTTTACCTGGTCGTGGTGTAGTGGTATGCTGCCTGGCTCTCACCTGAGAGTCCCGTGTTCAATTCCCGGCATAGTGGTAATATATTGGGTGGGCCATGGTAATGAAGTAAGAACCAGATGGAAAGAATACTTGGAAAGCCTGATGAATGGGAATAGAGAAAGAAGAGCCGCTGTAAACATGATTGGTTTTGGGGGTGTGCAGAGAAGGAATGCAATGCCAGGAAACGTGACACTTGCACAGGTGAAGAATGCTGTGAAGCGGCTCAAAAATGGGAAAGCAGCTGGGGCTGATGAGGTGTATGCAGAGATGATTAAGGCTAGTGGAGAGAGTGGAATGAAGTGCTAGTTGCAGATATGTAAAATGGCATGGATGAGTGAAACTGTGCCAGTGGAGTGGAAAAAGGCAGTGACTGCACCCCTTTACAAAAATAAAGGTGAGCGAAGAGAGTGCAAGAATTATTGTGAAATAAGTTTCTTGAGTGTGGATGAGAAGGTATATGGAAGAATTATTATAAGAAAGTAAGAGAGATATCAGAAGCCCCAGTGAGTGACAAACGGGGTGGCTTTAGGAGTGGCACAGGATGTGTGGATCAAATATTTGCAGTAAGACAGATAGTGGAGAAGGAGTGTGAGAAGGACTATAAGGTGTTTGTGGCATTTATGGATCTGGAAAAGGGATACGAAACAGTAGTCAGGGAAGGACTGTGGAATGTTCCATGCATGTACGGTGTAGATGTTAAGCTGCTAGGTGCCGTCAAGTTTTTATGACAGTAGTGAGGCATATGTAGGGGTAAATGGGCATCTAAGTGATTGGTTCACAATTAATGTGGGCGTGCAACAAGGCTGTGTGGTGTCCCCATGGTTGTTCAATGTATATATAATATATATACAGTAGGCGTGGAAAGTACTGACGTTTTTTTGCCAACGTCATTCTTTTTCGCGTTAAGTGAAGTAGGGTCAATACTACCCTCCCCTGTGATGCGAAATGAGCTGACGCTTTTTCAACGGGAGCTGGCAACCCTGCTTGATAGGTTTGGCACCACAGGAGCAGGCTCAGTAATGTTTGGGCAGCCACAGGAGGAGGATTGTCTCTATGTGTGATGCACCACGAGGGAATGTTTTGACTCAAATAACACAGTTATTTGGTTATCTACGACATTCTCATCATGCCTAAAGTAACCACAAGCAAGGACAAACGTGTGGAAGTGATTACTTTATACAAAGCTGGCCACAAACTCCCATTTATTGCAAATCAGATGGTGTTAGACTGAGGACAGTGCAGAGACTGGTGAAGCGGTTCAAGGACAGTGGGGAGGCCATTCCTCCCACTCCACTTCCCAAGCCTGGGAGACCTCGTAAGACAACCTTCAGGACCCGTCAGCTGATCTCAAGGCAAGTTAGCAAGGATCCAAGGCTAACAGCACGGGATTTAAAAGAAAAGAACCCACAGTTGCTGGCAGATGTGTCTGTCAGAAGTGTGCAGCAGCTGTTGCATGACGATCTGGGCTACAGGAGTTTTTGTGCTCGTAAAAAACCACTGCTAACTGCACTTCAGAAGAAAAAGAGAGTAAATTTTTGTAAGAAATATCTTGCCTGGAGTGAGGAGCAATGGAAAACTGTGCTTTGGAGTGATGAGTCAACATTTACTGTCACTGGTACCCCTTCATCACGAGTGTACCGCAAACCAGGCAGTGACCCCCTGGATCCTAAGTACACTTCCAAGTTTGTTAAATACCCAGCCTCACTCATGGCTTGGGGCTGCTTTACATATTATGGTGTTGGTAGGTTGGTAATTCTACCTGCAAATGAAAAAGTGAACCAGAACAATTATTTGGAGCTCTTATGTGATGTTTTAAGTGACTCTTTTGATAAAACCAAGGCAAGAGTATTTATGCAAGATTCTGCCCCTGCACATGTTGCAAAGTCAGTGAAACAGTGGCTAACAGACTGTGAGGTTCCCTTTATTCGAGATTGGCCCGGAAACAGCCCAGATATCAATCCCATTGAGAATTTATGGGCGCACATGAAGCGGCAGCTGCGTAGTATGGACACATCATCTTTGCCTAAACTTGAGGCTGCAGCTATGGAGCAGTTTTAGTCCGTCTGTTCTGCAAAACTACGCCATCAGTCTCCCCAGACGCCTTAAGAAGATAATAAAGGTGAAGGGGAATGCCAGTAAATACTAAATTCAATGGTGAGTGTTAATTTATTTGTTTCTCCTTGCTAACCACAAGAATGTTTTCTTTTTTTAAGATGGCGTCAACACTTTCCGCGCCTACTGTATATATATATATATATATATATATATATATATATATAT
>JAGKTI010006284.1:0-16098 GCA_018397915.1 Birgus latro | reverse complement strand
CATTGCACTTGACATCTCAAAGGCTTTCGATCGAGTCTGGCATAAATCTTTAATTTCCAAACTGCCCTCCTACGGTTTCTATCCTTCTATCTGTGCCTTCATCTCTAGCTTCCTTTCTGGTCGTTCTATAGCCGCTGTTGTAGACGGCCATCGTTCCTCTCCTAGACCTATCAACAGTGGTGTTCCTCAGGGTTCTGTCCTATCACCTACTCTCTTCCTTTTATTCATCAATGACCTTCTAAGCTGTACATCTAACCCTATCCACTCATATGCTGATGATTCCACCCTTCACCTTTCCATTCGGTTCCCGCAACGTCCATCTCAGCAGTTACTTCAACAAAAAAGGGATGAGGCTATGGCACACCTAATGTCTGATTTGGCTCGTATCTCTGATTGGGGTAAAAATAATCTTGTTATTTTCAATGCATCAAAAACTCAGTTCTTACACATATCAACCCGACAAAATCTTCCTCAGGATTACCCACTAATTTTTAATAATGAACAGCTATGTCCTGCATCATCCTTGAACATTCTTGGGGTCTCATTCTCTCAGGATTTGTCTTGGAAAGAACATATTACATCTCTTGTGAAATCTGCTTCCAAGAGATTAGGTGTGCTAAGCCGATTCCATACTTTCTTTACCCCTGCACAGTTGCTGACCTTGTACACGGGTTTTATTCGCCCGTGTATGGAGTACAACTCTCATGTGTGGGGAGGCTCCCCACATGCAGCTCTTCTCAATAGGGTGGAGTCAAAGGCTTTTCGTCTCATTAACTCTCCTCCTCTTACTGATTCCCTTCAACCATCGTCTCTTCGCAGCACTGTTGCATCTTTATTTCTCTTCTATCGCTACTTCAATGGTCACTGTTCCTCTGAACTGTCTGCTTGCATCCCTCCACCTCTACGACGGGCACGTAGTACCCGTCTAGCAACAAACTCTCATCCCTTTTCTGTCCAACTCTCTAATGCAAGAGTTAACTGTTACTCCCAGTCTTTCATTTATGCAACTGGTCAACTCTGGAACTGTCTTCCTCTGTCTGTATTTCCTACTGCCTATGATCTCCAGTCTTTCAAACGCAGTGTGTCCAGGCATCTCGAATTGAATGGATCTTGAATTTGGCTCTCTTTTGTACTGTTTTCGCTTTTTCTTGGAAGGAACAGTATGCAGGCCCATGGCCTTTGGTTCCTTCTTCCTTGCATAAAAAAAAGAAAAGATAGTGAACGTATGTAAGAGACATGGTAATCACTGAGAAGTGATAATGGAAAATAGACAGTGTACTTACATGTCCACAATGGTTGTTAATGAATATTACCCCCACCTCTAAGGTTTTTACAGTGGTCATAATTGCTCTTGAAGCATGTCCAGTAATGCAGTGTTTAACTACATTTAATCCTTAGCATTGTGAATTATGATTGTTTAAACAACAACGAAAATACCACAAACGATCCGACAACCTTTCACTGTTCACGGGAGTTGAGAGTCAACCAGCAGGGGGGAGGGGGGGAGGGAGCTGGTCGGCGCGCACGGGAAATTCAAACTGACGCGGTAGAAAGAAAAAATTGGATTTTTTTTTTTTTAACCATCAGCCTACGATGTCCAAACAGTGAGGTAACCGGATAGTGGTCGTCCGGAAAGTAGAGAGATTACTGTACTCACTAATTCTTCTTCCTGCGAATAAAACCATCCCTAGGTCTGTAGGTTGTCGCTTTGATTAGTAAGGACAAGAAGAATATACGTAATTTTTTGCCACGAGGCAGGCTGTATTAATTTATGTGCAGGTGGCACTGACTTTCGCTTTGCTCTTAACATGATAACTTCTCCATTACTAGATAAACCAGTTGCATCCAAGATATGCCCTATGGCACTATAACTTAGCCCTTTCCTAGTATCCTTGGAAAAAGGTTTGGCAAGGGTGGATGATGCAAGAGTCCATGCAAGGCAGGAATGGAATCGAATGAGACTTAAGAAAGCATCAAGACAGCATCATCCTACACCTGAGTCACAGTGACGACTGAAGTATGCTTGACTCGGGTGCCGGGAAGCTATCACCACCCTTTGGTGACGAGATCAAGTGACGGCCACTTCAAACTGAGTGGCATAAACACTTACGGTTATAGCTGTCTCCTTGCAGCCCCAATTCACCAATTTTGCATTGAATATAACCGTCCCCGGTGGCTATGGGTTATGGAGGAAACCATTATCTCCCATAAGGTCATCAGCACATGTAGTCCTGTAATAGCTAAGAACTGAATCCATATTGGATTGGTAATTTTTAATCAAAATCAGTTCTAGGATAACCTGAAGTTTCTCAGAAAACTAGCAGGACATCATTTTCTGGGTACACCCATATAGCTCTACATTCTTTTTTTTTTTTACGTGTCCGACTCTGGGCATAGGATTCACAGCCCACTCCCAAGGCCCAGTAGTCCTCCTACATACCATACACCTCTACATGTCAGCACTTCGGCGCTAACACCCACCGTGAATATTGAATACATGCTAGGGCTGTCTCATATAGGACTGGTGTATTGATCTTAGCGGGGGTATTTTTATGACATGTCGGCGGGTCTTCTGGTAGATCAGTAAAGTCTGATTTTCATGAAATTCAAATCTTTAAACTGTTTCCTGCCCCAGCTGGGGTCTAAACCCCGGTCCGGTAGGACTGCAGGTCACCTCTCTACCAATTCGCGCGGTGTGGAAAATCTGCCAGACACCGCCAGAAACTATGTCTCATTTTCGTTTCGACGGGCTTACGGGGGTCATCGTTAACCTTCAGCGTTGTTTTTCTGATAGATAATTACGATACTGGTTAAGAAAAATACCTTTAAAAAATGTACATCACTCTTCCTTGTGCTATATCACTCAAATTATCGCCGAAAAATAGTATACAGTATTTATATATTCTTCCCTAAGAAGGTTAGGACAATATCTGCCAATAAGACTGTTTTTGGACTGTAAGAAGCAAAAAAGGCATGTGAATATTGGCATCTGTATATAATCTGACTTGTACAAAAAATGGCACATATAGTCAATCCATAGTTTAATATTTATTAGACTCTTAAAATGATATCGAAGCCTAGCGCTGCCAGACGTACGAAGCAAGCCTACACAGGGCGAGTAAAGTGAGACGGCTGTTTTGGTTTGCATGGAACACTTGTTGTACCGGAGGCAGCATCTAAATATCGATATGCTTTCTTGAAGTGAAATAAGTTTTATTCTTACTCACAGGGAGTTTAATTTGTTAGTTTGAATTATAACTAACTTTTGTGATTGGTTAACAATATACATATATATATTTCTATGCATGCATAAACTAGGCTGCAACCGCTGAAATATTTTTTTTATTACTATTTTTTTTCATGCTGCATTGACAGAGCACTGTTTTAAAGAGAAGAAATAGAAAGTTTTTATATTTTTACAATATGTAAGATGCATGAAAAAGGACATTCAGTTATTGCCCCACATAGTGATTTTTTTCCCATCTGAAAAATCTAAATATTGGTGACATCTAGCATTTCTCCAGCCGCGCGAATGCTCTCATTGAGCCACTGCCTCCTGGACAGAGTTGCCAGGTTGGCGGATTTCCCGCCAGATTGGGCGGTATTTAATTAAGGTTGGCGGGTAAAATTTGACATTGGCGGTTGGGCTGTTTTTTGGGCGGGTTTATATCTTAACCGGCGGGTTTTCGGCGGCTTCAGCTAGAGAGGGCATTTGTTAAATTAACCTTACTGAATTAGCCTTACTGTAACTCTCGTCTCTTAGCAAAAACGAGGGTGACCGGGATGGTCAAGAGGGCAGGTGGTGGGTGGAACTGACAAAACCATTAGCACCTGGCCCAGCCCTCCCTTGGGATAACTCCCCTAATCCACATTCAAACACAGGTCACAGGGCCTTGGGGACATGTATGCCGTGGTGGTAAAATAAGAGAGGCAGCATTTCAGTTTTAGTCAGGGAGCAGTGAAAGGAGGTTTGCTGGATAGTGGAATTGGGAAGACAATTGGTAAATATGCAAAGTATAACAGAAAATACAATAAAAGCTGGGAAAAAGAAAATGCATTGCGAGAATGCTGCCTAGCTGCCTAGCACGGGCCAACCGGCCTACTGCAGTTATCCTCTCTTCTTATGTTCTTAATGAATTGTCAGTGTCCCAGGTGATGAAACAAAGGCATTCTGCAAATGTTGTAAAACAATCTTGAGAGACCACCATGCAGATTTGAAAGATCAGTGTGCAACATAAACATAAGAACATAAGAAGAGAGGATAACTGCAGTAGGCCGGTTGGCCCGTGCTAGGCAGCTCCTAAAAGAGTAACTGAACTACTAGGATGAGATAAGGACAGCAAAGAAGAAGGCTCCCCCCCGCCCTCCAAACCCTCCAGCCGAAGCCGGCAGGAAAAAGTCAGAAAGAACACCACGCAGCATAGAAAAACTGGCGTGGACATTTTATAGGAAAGTGTGAAAGGAGAACAGAGACTATCATAGTGTAACCTGAAAAGGAAAAAAGTATGAATTAATATTGGTTATAAGAATTTTTTCTTTTTCTTTTTCTATACCCACCCCTTATTTGTCATATGCTTATCTAGCCTATTCTTGAAACTCACAATGGAAGGGGCAGCAACTACTTGACTAGGAAGCTTATTCCATTCATCTACTACTCTATTACCAAACCAATTTCTACCTATTTCCTTACTGAAACGGAATTTTTCTAGTTTGAAACCATTACTTCTAGTTCTATCCTGTATGTTCACTTTAAGTACCTTGCTAAGATCTCCCTTGTTTATACCCTTCATCCACTTAAACACCTCAATTAGTCTCCCCTTACTCGACGTCTCTCTCATGAGTGCAGATTTAGTCTTTTCAGTCTGTCTTCGTATGACAGATTTCGAACATGTATCACTTTTGTCATTCTTCTCTGTACACTTTCTAACGAGTTAATATCCATTCTATAGTAAGGACACCAAAATTGTACTGCGTAGTCTAAATGTGGCCTTACTAATGCTAGATATAGTTGCAGTATTACTTTTGATGACCTATTGCTCACGCTTCTCGAAATAAATCCTAGGACCCTATTTGCTTTATTTCTCGCATTAATAGACTGTTGCCTTGGTTTGAGGTCGTTACTAACCATGACTCCTAGATCTCTCTCGCATTCCGATTTACTAATTTCTTTGTTATCTAAGCTGTATTTAGTATCTCCAATGGTCTTGCCTACGTTAAGTACAAGAAAAATGCTCTTCCCTTTTCCACCACAAGAACACTTTTGATGCAGGCATCACATAAGTGAAAGAAGACAAGTGTGAAAATTGCGGAGCTCAAATTATCTGCACATATTGCTCGTCTCTCAAGCATAAGTACAATTGATCACCTGGGTGAAACAGTGAAAACTATTTCTGCAAAGGACCTTTCTATTCATAGAACAAAGTGCACTGCTCTGATAAATAACATACTTGGGCCATCAGTGTTAGGGGAACCGCTTGATTCTTATATTCATATGTTCTTATCTCTTAATATGTGAAAAAGGTTCATAATTCATTAGCATTAATTTAATGTTAAATAGTTTTTTCCTCATTCAATATATGAATAAGGTGCTGCTAATGTATGAAGGTTGTATAAAATATAAATATTCTTCACGTCATTTGTTGCTCATCTGTAAACCTAATATTATTAATTTGTGATTACTGTCAAGGCGGTTTTTGGGCGGGTGAGAATGACGACATTTTGGCGGGATTGGGCGGGTTTTGGAGAGGAACTCGGCGGGTTGGCAGTTTCTGACCTGGCAACCCTGCTCCTGGAGAGGGATGCCTTAGTGATAACTGGGCAGCAAGTTAATCAAATGTCTCAACTCTCTCCTAATCCCCCCAAAGGAAGATGGTGAGATGAAAGGCAACTTCAGCCAGCAGCATCATGGGTTCATGTACTTGTATAAATTTGCCTGGGGCCACAAGAACAACAATAACCACCCTAGCCACTTGCTTACTGTTGAGTTACCTTTGGTGGTGGAGGAAGGGCATGACTCTGGACACAGTTTGCTGTTCTCTTCATCACTCATTGCACCACGCTCACGAGCTGATTCCTGCAACACACAAAAAAGGTCAATGACCTTTGCAACAAATCAAAGAAGATCAGTGATTTCTGCTACACAAAGGTCAAAAGATCTCTCTCATTTTTGCAATACACACTGAACAATGTCAGTGATCCCTGTAACACACACAATATGACTAAATTAATATCGATAATCAGGGCTGTGAAGTCAGTACCAACAACACCTGACTCCGACTCCAACTCCTTGATTTCTTGTGTGTCCAACTCCAACCCCGGACCCTTAGACTTTCTATAAAATAAATTTGCCATGACGACTTACACAAGATGTCATTCCATCACAACCACGTGAATTGTCAGCCTACTTTTAAAATCAATGTCCTTAAAGGTTTGACTTTAATAGTTGTAACTACACTTAGTGTAGTGGTATTCTGTATTTAGGGTAGCTCTACATTGAGTGGCAAGCCAAATGATTTCCTGTAAACAAGGAAAGCGTAACCCTATAACCAACCAATAAGTGTTCCCTACGTGACAAGAAGTGGGTTGGCGGAGGGTCAGGGTCCCTCCCCGGAAAACAACAGACTAAAAATACGAGTTCTTGCCTTGGACCAGGACTGACCAAAAGGTGACGACTAAGGACCGAACAAATGACATGGTACAGATCGCGACATCAAATGTAGTGGGTGCAAATGATGAGGTGAAAGAGAGTGAGATTGTCCAGATGCCTGAGGGTGCAAATGATGAGGTGAAAGAGAGTGAGATTGTCCAGATGCCTGAGGGTGCAAAAGTGGATACTGTATATGTGGATTAACTAAAACTAAATGGAAAGGTGAGAGTGTGAGAGAATGTAAGCATGGATGGGATATATGCGTGGCAGTAGGTGAGAATGAGAGGGCAAAAGAAGGAGTGTATATTGTTGTGAGTAACAGATGGAAGGAGAATATAAAAGAGTATGGATCAGTTGGCTCAAGGATTGTGTGGGCAAGATTGAAAGTTGGACTACAAATGTGGGTAATTGTGTGCGTGTATGTGCCAACGCAAGATTGTGCAAGCACAGTGAGAGAAGAGTTCTGGACAAATATGGAAGCGTGCATGGAAAGTTTGAAAGGAATGAGAGAGTGTTTTTGATTGGAGATATGAATCGAAAAGTAGGGAATGTGAAGGTGGATGGAGTACTTGGTGAGTGGGGTGTGCCTGCTGAGTTAAATGAGAATGGCAGTGCTTTAGTGGACATTTATGCTGGGAGGGGGTTGGTGATAGCCAATACCCTCTTCAAACACAAAATGATCCATTGGTATACATGGTGAGTGATGAAAAGGGTGGGTGGTGAAATGAATGAATGGAAGGCAATGACTGATTATGTGCAGGGGCAGATTAAGAGTGCATGGGGCCCCTGGCTAAACTTCAGGTAGGGGCCCTTTTATCAAACAGTTGGCGAGCGAAGCGAGTCTCGATTATTTTATTCAGATCGAAAATCACTGTATTCAGCAGCCAACTGATTGGGTTTGAAATCACCTATATCTCTAAGTCAAAGCTAAATTATCTTTACCGATATCACAATTAGAGCCCCTGGAGGGCCCTCAATCATGCATTCCCCTTAGGTGACCATTTGTACCAGATTTTCTGTTGACAAACTGTAGGAATTGGGGGCCCCTGGCTGCAGCCCAGTCAGCCCCCCCCCCCTTAATCCGCCACTGATTATGTGTGTGTGGATGAAAGGATCAGAAGGTGTGTAATGGATGCAAGAGTATACAGACGTTGGGGGAGTGGACTTTCGGACCACCACTTAGTGGTGGTCGGAATTAAAGTCCAAACAAAATGAAGAAAGAGAAGAAGGGAAGGACAGGAGGAAGTAGTTCATACAAGGAGGGTGGAAAGGTTACAAGAGGATGGAAAAAAGGCAGAACATAAGAGAGAACTGGAGAAGTGATTGGGTAAATATGGATTGGAGCAGATGGGGAACATGGAAGGCGTGTGCAAGATATTCACAGAAGAAATCTGTGCAGGATGTGAGGTGGTGTGTGGGGTGAAGAGAAGACGAAAGGGGGTGCAGGGAACAGCATTGTGGAATGAAGAGGTGAGACAGGCTGTGGCACAAAAGAAGAAAGCATATAGTGAGTGGATGAGAAACAGGGGCGTGGAAGAAGTTGAGAGATGGAAGAGAGAGTTATATACACAGAGGAAGACAGAGGTGAAAAGATTAGTGAAAGAGAGTAAAGCCAGCATCACACTAGGCAGAAAACGGCTAACATGTTAGCCGTTTTTGCAAGCCGAATTACCAGCAGTCAGTGGGATTAAGCTTGCTATGAGGTTTGTTGTTGTGATAAGGACTCATATGTGCTAAATATCATTTTTAACTGTGAATGAAATATTTAATTAGAGCAGGATGTAAGTTTAAATGAAAGCGGATCGCAAGAGCGGCTAACATGTTAGCCACTTTTGCCCAGTGAGACTCCACCTTAAGTAGAGACAGGATGAGGAATTTGGAAGAAACTTGAATGTAAAGTGGAGGGAATGTAAGAAAATGTCCTGGAAAGAGGTAAATAGAGTTAGACAGAGTGTCAAAGAAGTTAGTCAAGGAGTTCGTTTTCGTTTTCGTTTTCGTAGGCTCCAACATGCTCGCATGTGTCGGCCTTGGTCACCTAATGGCGGCTCTCCACGCTGCTCGATCTCTGGCAGCCTCCCTATTCAGTCCCTTAACCCTTAAGTCACATTTAATGACCTCATCCCATGTCTTTCTCGGTCTACCCCTCCCAACCCCTCCCCCAATATTAACACTTCTCACCCACTGTACCCAATTATCCTCCCCCATCCTCTCCACATGTCCAAACCACCTCAGCCTACCCCTCCTCATCACAACACCAATACACTCCAGTCCCATCCTACCTCTCAACTCTTCTGTCGTAAGCCCAGCCCCCCCAGGCCTTGAACGCAGGGACGCACTGCACATCCACCTAATCATTGTCATTTCTGTACGTTTAAACCTGCGAATATCCTCTTCCTTTACTGCCCAGGTCTCACTACCATACAGCATCACACTCCTAACACATGCTGCATACAAAGACCCCTTAGCACGTAAGGAGAGTCCTCTCAATGTCAGGAGAGGCAACAGCTCCCTGAACTTCTTCCAACCACTTCTCACTCTAGCAACCGAGCTAACTCCAGCCCCACCTCCGGCACATATGTCTCCCAAATAACAAAACTCCTCCACACACTCAAGAGACTCACCTGCAAGTTCAACCCTCTCACGCCTAACAATCTCCACCTGCTCTCCCCGACACACCGCACACATGAAATCAGCATTATCTCGCAGTCTACCTCTAATACCACTACATCTCTTGTGCACCCANTCCCCCATCCTCTCCACATGTCCAAACCACCTCAGCCTACCTCTCCTCATCACAACACCAATACACTCCAGTCCCATCCTACCTCTCAACTCTTCTATCGTAAACCCAGCCCCCCCAGGCCTTGCACGCAGGGACGCACTGCACATCCACCTAATCATTGTCATTTCTGTACGTTTAAACCTGCGAATATCTTCTTCCTTTACTGCCCAGGTCTCACTACCATACAGCATCACACTCCTAACACATGCTGCATACAAAGACCCCTTAGCACGTAAGGAGAGTCCTCTCAATGTCAGGAGAGGCAACAGCTCCCTGAACTTCTTCCAACCACTTCTCACTCTAGCAACCGAGCTAACTCCAGCCCCACCTCCGGCACATAACATGTCTCCCAAATAACAAAACTCCTCCACACACTCAAGAGACTCACCTGCAAGTTCAACCCTCTCACGCCTAACAATCTCTGCCTGCTCTCCCCGACACACCGCACACATGAAATCAGCATTATCTCGCAGTCTACCTCTAATACCACTACATCTCTTGTGCACCCACTTATCACAAACACTGCACAAGATGGAATTACTTCCCACACCCATGTGGCAAACTGCACATGGCCACTCTCCCTCTCCTCTGATTGTACCGCCACCAACCCTAGATATCATCACTTTTGTTTTATCTGCATTTACCCTTAAGCCCTTGTGCCCCATACCATCTCTCCACTTCTTAAATCTTTCCTCAGCCTCCCCTTCATTCTCAGCAATCAACACCAAATCATCAGCATACAACATCTCCCATGGGAGTCCCTCTCTGAAGTCACGTGAGAGGGCTTCAAGCACCATGATAAACAACAAGGGACTCAAAACTGACCCCTGATGCACACCAACATTCACGGGAAACTCATCACTCAAAGCTCCATTCACCCTTACCTGAGTGTGAGCACCCACGTACATGGCCATAACCACCCTACTGGAGAAGAGGGAAAAAGTAACAAGATGGAGAGAAAACTTCAAGGAACTGTTGAACATACAGTATGAAAGAAATGCAAGTTTAAGTGGCTGGGGAATGGCTGGGAGGTGGAAGGACGCGTGAAGAAAGGAAGAAACCAGTACGATGGAAGTTGTGGAAGCAACGAAGAAAGTCAAAATGGGGAAAGCCCCAGAAACTGATGGAGTGTGTAGTGTAATGCTGAAGCATCGGGGAGAGACAGTAGTAGAATGGATGTGGAAGATGTGCAGATTGGCCTGGGAGGAAGGTAGAGTCCTGGAGGATTGGATGTCAAGTATGGTTATCCCCCTGTACAATGGAAATGGGGAAAATGAAGTGTGTGGTAATCATAGGGGCATTTGTCTTCTTAGTGTAATACAAAAAGTATATGGCAGGATACTTATTGACTGAGTTAGGGAGATAACAGAGGAATTAGTTGGAGAAGAACAGGGAAATTTTAGGAAGGGAAGAGGTTGTGTTGATCAGATATTCATACTTAGATGTTTAGTGGAAAAGTTTCTAGAGAAGGGAAAGAAGTTGTATGTGGCCTTCATGGATTTGGAGAAAGCATATGAGAGGGTGGATAGACAAGGACAGTGGAAAGTATAAGGAATATATGGAGTAGATGGGAAGTTGTTGAATGCCATGAAGAGTATGTATGAAGGTGCTGAGATTGCAGTGTGTGTGGCTAGTGTACTGAGTGAATTTTTCTATTTGAAGGATGGATTGAAACAAGGATGTGTCATGTCTACATGGTTGTTCAAGCTGTATATAGATGGTGTTATAAAAGAGATAAAAGGTAGGGGAGTGGATGTTGGAGAGGCCCTAATGAGAGAGGGCAGTGTTTGGACACTCCCTGAACTGTTGCTTGCAGATAATACTGTGTTGTTAAGTGAAGACTACAGGGAACTGCAAAGCCTGGTGGATGAGTCTGGGAGAGTGTGTAAGTAATGAAATCTAAAGATGAATGTAACGAAAAGTAAAGTTAAGGTCTTCGAGAGAAATGAAGTCAGTGAATGTGCAGTGAGGTTGGATGAGGAGGAAATGGAAAAGTGCATTTAAGTACTTGGGTAGTGTGATGAGTAAGGATGGAAGTTTAGAGAGTGAAGTGCTTGAAAGGGTACAACAAGGAAGAAAGGCTGTTGGTTCCTTGAATCAGTGATAAGAAACAGAGAAGTGAGCATGGAAGTGAAAACATTACTACATGACAGTATTGTGATACCAATTCTAACGTATAAAAGTGAAGCATGGACCTTGTTTGAGGGACAGAAGTCAAGGGTGAGAGCAGTGGAAATGAGTTATTTGAGAGGAGTATGTGCAGTCACATGGAGAGACAGACAAATGAGGAAGTGAGGAAGCGTTGTGGTGTGGATGTGGATGTGACAGGAAGTGTTAGGAGAAATACACTGAGGAGGTTTGGCCATTTGGAGAGGATGAAGAGTGAAAGACTGATGAGGAGAGTGTATGTGAGTGAGGTGGAGGGAGGGGAAGGCCAAGGATGAGATGGACAGATGGAGTGGAGAGGTATATGAGAGAGGGGTGTGTGAGCTGGGAGCAGTGACAGTGAAACGGCTGGGAACAGGGCAACATGGAGGTGATTTGTTTGTGGCCACCCATTATGGGATTAAGGCGTCTGGGAATAAACAGATAGACAGACATTCTCTAACACAATCACAGATACACAGAAATAGACAAAACATGCAATCACATTCAGACAAAAATACATGCATAATTAAATGAGCACACACACGAACATTCAACAGCACACAGACAACTCTCCCAGTCCCTTTCCCTCCCACTTAGACCCCTCCAGCTCCCCCTATCCTTCTCATTCCATCTACCTCCCTTTCATTTCCCCTCCCCCTCCTTTCATTATCATCCCATTCCCTCCCCTCCCTTCCATCCATCTCCCTCCCCCTTCCTATCACGTCCCAACCTCCTCCCTCACCCATCCCATCATCTTCCACCCCATTCCTTCCCTTAGCCTTCCAATCAACTCCTATCTTCCTCCTCCTCTACCAACAAACCCTCCCTTCAGCTTCCATCTCCCTCTTACCCTTTTTCCTACTTCCACCCTCCATCTCTTCCCCCTGCCTCCACCTTCTATCCTTTCCCATTTCCCCTTCCTTTGCCTCCAGCCCAACCCCGTTCTCCCTCCCTTTATCTCCCCTCCCTCCCCCGTCCCCCTTCTCTCCAAGCCTTGTTCCTACTTCTGCCACCAAGAAGAGAGAAAGCTGCGGTAACCACGAGGCCATCCACACCAACCTCATATCATCTCGTCGCATCTACACTCACTTCAACCTCATCACCATCATCAGCAAAACCTAACCTACTCAAATATACTTTAAACTAACCTTATATAACCTAATCTACTGCAGCGCCTCTTTATCTCACACTGTCGTATCTGCATCAACCTACCTCAGCCACATTTTATTCAAATCAGTTTAACCTGGCAAACTAACCTCACTTTCCTCCCTCACTCCATCCCATCACATTCTATTTTTCCTCCCTCATCTCATCCTATACCATCATTACTCAAAACAAACTTGCAACTACACTACCCTATAATTACTGCACTCCACGATCTTTACTACGGTTCAGCATTATAATCACAAACAGATAAACAATAACCCTGTAGCACAAAAGTGCGTGCGTGAAGAGTTGTTACTATTGTGGCCACATCTTGAATCTAATGGACTGTGGGCTCAAGCTGTCCTTCCCTTCCAGTCCACCGTCCTCCTTTAGGGGAATGGGGAGGGAGCTGAGGGACGTTTGTATAAGCATGTAGTGGAGCCGCCAGACTGAATCGGTGCCATCACGTGAAGGCATCCCCCTGCAGTACCGTGTGTGAAATTTAAGGAAACGTGAGAGAGACTAGGATGTATTAATCTTTTAAGCAGTACCGTTGTACGAGTATTTAGGCATTTTACAGTCCAAACAAGATGGAGGAAGAGAAGAAGGAAAAGACAGGAGGAAGTATGTTTTACAAGGAGGGTAGAAAAGTTACAAGAGGATGGAATAAAGGCTGAATATAGAAGGGAAGTGGAGGAGCGATTGGGTAAATATAGATTGGAGCAGATGGGGGACATGGAGGGTGTGTGCAAGGTATTCACAGAAGAAATCTGTGCAGCATGTGAGGTGGTGTGTGGGGTGAAGAGAAGACGAAAGGGGGTTCAGGGAACAGCATGGTGGACTGAAGAGGTGAGAGAGGCTGTGGCACAAAAGAAGAAAGCATATAATAAGTGGATGAGGAACAGGGGCGACGAAGAAGCTGAGAGACGGACGAGAGAGTTATATGTAGTGAGGAGGAGAGAGGTGAAAAGATTAGTAAGAGAGAGTAAGAAGAGAGTGGATGAGGAGTTTGGAAGGAATTTGAGTGCAAAGTGGAGGGAATGTAAGAAAATGTTCTGGAAGGAGGTAAAGAGAGCTAGACAGGGTGCCAACGAAGTCAGTGGGGGTGTGAAAGATAAAAATGGTAGATTACTAGTGGAGAAGGGAGAAAAGTAAACAGATGGAGAGAACACTTTAATGAACATAGAGAATAAAAGTAATGCAAGTATAAGTGGCTGGGGAATGGCAGGGAGAAGGAGGGTTGTTAGAAGAGAGGAAGAAATCACCAGGATGGAAGTGGTGGAAGCAATGAAGAAAGTTAAAATGGGGAAAGCCCCAGGAATTGATGGAGTGTGTGGTGAAATGCTGAAGCATGGGGGAGAGATAGTAATAGAATGGATGTGGAAGGTGTGCAGATTGGCTTGGGAGGAGGGTAGAGTCCCGGAGGATTGGAAGTCAGGTATAATTATTCCTCTGTACAAAGGAAAAGGGGGAAAAGCAGTGTGTGGTAATCATAGGGGCATTTGCCTTCTCAGTGTAATTGGAAAAAATATATGGTAGGATACTTATTAACAGAGTTAGGGAAATTACTGAGGAATTAGTTGGAGAAGAACAAGGAGGTTTTAGGAAGGGAAGAGGTTGTGTAGACCAGATATTCATTCTTAGATCCTTAGTGGAAAAGTTTCTAGAGAAGGGCAAGAAGTTGTATGCAGCCTTTATGGATCTGGAGAAAGCATATGACAGGGTGGATTGACAAGGTTTGTGGAAGGTATTAAGAATATATGGAGTGGATGGAAAGTTGTTGAAGGCAGTGAAGAGTATGTATGAGGGTGCTAAGGCTGCAGTGCGTGTGGATGGCAAACTGAGTGAATCTTTCCATTTGAAGGTTGGATTGAAACAAGGATGTGTCATGTCTCCATGGTTGTTCAATCTGTATATGGATGGGGTTATAAAAGAGATACAAGGTCGGGCAGTGGATGTTGGAGTGGCCCTAGTGAGAGAGGGCAGTGTGTGGAAACTCCCTGTACTGTTGTTTGCAGATGATACTGTGTTGTTGAGTGAAGACGAAGGGGAGCTTCAAGGCTTGGTAGATGAGTTTGGGAGAGTGTGTAAGAAACGGAATCTAAAGGTGAATGTGGGGAAGAGTAAAGTGATGGTCTTCGAGAGAAGTGAAGCCAGTGAGTGTACAGTGAGATTGGATGGGAAGGATATGGAGAATGTGAGTGAATTTAAGTACTTGGGCAGTGTGATGAGTAAGGATGGTAGTCTGGAGGGTGAAGTGCTCGAAAGGGTACAGCAGGGAAGGAAGGTTGCTGGTTCGTTGAAAGCAGTGATAAGAAACAGGGAGGTGAACATGGAAGTGAAAAAGCTGTTACATGACATTATTGTGATACCAACTCTGACATATGGAAGTGAAGCTTGGACCCTGTTGGAAGGACAGAAGTCAAGAGTGAGAGCAGTGGAAATGAGTTATTTGAGAGGAGCATGTGGAGTCACATGGAGAGACAGACTAACAAATGAGGAAGTGAAGGAGCGTTGTGGTGTGGTTGAGGACGTGATGGGAAGCGTTAGGAGAAACACGTTAAGGTGGTTTGGGCATGTGGAGAGGATGGAGAGTGAAAGATTGACGAGGAGAGTGTATGTGAGTGAGGTGGAGGGGGCGAGAGGGAGGAGGCCGAGGATGAGATGGAGGGATGGAGTGGAGAGGTATATGAGAGAGGGGGGTGTGAGTTGGGAGCGTGGTAGTGAAATGGCAGGGGACAGAGTGACATGGAGGCGATTTGTTTGTGGCCACCCCGTTCGGGATTGAGGCGTCTGGCAATAGATAGACAGATAGAGACAGTGACTAAGCTATACTGACTTATTCAGCGAACAATATTATTAATAGAATAACAAAAGTGTGTTTGTGGACACCCTCAACAAAGGCTAAAATAGCAAAATTTATAGTTATGTTAACAATGTGTTAATTTTATGAGTGTAAAATGCATGTAACAGCACCAACTCCATTACTCTCTATTACAAAACTAACCATCTGTTGCTATGTATGCACTGAGGCATTTCATTCAGGCAAACACCAAATGATTTTACCTAAACATTGGGCAAACATGATACTGACCCAATCATCAACCTACAGCAGTTCAAGTCGAATTTATATATATATACAGTACATATATATATATATACAGTAGGCGCGGAAAGTGTTGACGCCATCTTTAAAAAAGAAATTCTTGTGGTTAGAAAGAAACAAATAAATTAACACTCACCATTGAATTTAGTATTTACTGGCATTCCCCTTCACCTTTATTATCTTCTTTAGGCGTCTGGGGAGACTGATGGCGTAGTTTTGCAGAACAGACGGACTAAAACTGTTCCATAGCTGCAGCCTCAAGTTTAGGCA